>JAQGBT010000722.1:0-43494 GCA_034698585.1 Disparrhopalites patrizii | reverse complement strand
TATTTATGTATATTTATGTATATTATGTATGTATATATATATATTATTAATATATATATATACCTATATATTACTCTATTGGCTATTTGGCTCTTTTACGTTGAAACTCTTGTTTTTGGCGTTGCATAACAGATGTTTTAAATGTCTGGTAATATGTATATTTTATGCCTACAGTGACTTTTGCCTGAACAAGGACAAAGTAGCTGGCCCAATCTGTGAGCCACTACCTCCAAAAGATAATGAATGCGAGGAAGAAGGGGAAGATGGACCTCCACCACCCGAGCCAAAGGATCCTTGGAAGGAACTTGAAGACATGCTTTTCGAGCACATGAAGAAAGTCATTGAGGAGGAGCTGGAACCAGACAACATCCGAATGCCAGTTGTACCCATGTGGCGAGCTATCCAGATCACTCCTCTGATGACTCCGATTCCGGATGAAACCGTTCCACCCCCACCAATGCCTCCTACTCCATTACCTCCGCCCGAACCGGAGCTCACCGAAGAGGTTAGTAGTTATTGTTATTCTCGATCATTGTTTTAAATACCAATATCTTTTTTTTTCGTACTGATTGTCACTCATGTGTATACAGGAGAAGGCAGCGGAAGCTAAGAAGAAGGCTGCGGAAGAGGAAGAGGATCCAATTACGAGGGCAAAACGCCTGGCAATGACTCACAGGCTGGAGGATCCATTCATGGGATCAGGTGTGTGTCAACGCACGGCAGTGAGTATAAAGATCCCACCTATGGACGAATTGGGTGCTACCTACTCCACCATGAGTTTGAGTAACATGGAAGAGTTCCGACTCCAAATTGAATCAACCATGCAGCAACTCCCTCCTTATGATTTGAACGCCGCGGAGAGAGCCAACAGAGGGTAAAAATACA
Source organism: Disparrhopalites patrizii (assembly GCA_034698585.1). Classification (NCBI taxonomy): domain Eukaryota; kingdom Metazoa; phylum Arthropoda; class Collembola; order Symphypleona; family Sminthuridae; genus Disparrhopalites; species Disparrhopalites patrizii. The sequence goes on along the minus strand of JAQGBT010000722.1, from coordinate 42,609 downwards.
AAAATCTATGTAAATGTATCTTTAAATCTTTATATAGAAACCAAATGCAGAATCATGTTCAGCTCATAATATTTTTTTAACAACACTTGCCAGTTCCACGGACCAAACATCGGGATTGGAGGCGATAGCTAGATGGGGAACTAATTTAACTCAAGATCCTGACTGTGATCTTCCGGACAAGAGAATGTGTGTGCCGCCTGATGAGGCTGCTCAATACGCACAGCAGTTGGCACAGGACTATGCCGAGGAAATGGAAGCTTTCCCCTCCGACAACGAGTATGAAGGCGCAGAGGAATTCATGGGCGGAGATGCTCTTGCTATGGCTCCTCCTCCTCCTTCGGATGAATACGAGCAGCAAGAGCAGCCACCACAGTAATGTCTCTGCAAATTACGTCCTTTCGTGTGTTGTGTATATACTTTTGGATTTATTAGAAATGGTAGCAGTGACGACAGTGATTTTTCATACGCTCCTGTGAAATGAGTTGATGTCAGTTCCTAATCAAGTAATAAAGCAGTCTTTTGCTGTGTTTATGGTCCTAGAACAAAGCAAGCAAAATGCTAGCATAATACCTTAACGCCTTACTGATTTGGAAACTCGAAGTTGTGGGGTTACATCGTATAACACACGTTCTTGCGGGTAAGTCACAAGAATGATCCGCGGAAGCCAGGACGCCAGATTTAAGTCAAGGCTTAACGCTTAAATAAGATAAAATACAGAAATATAAATGAGCGCTTTCACTGAAGACAGTGAAGACTGTACACACTTTATTATTTATGTGAACAATATTTGGTACTGTAGGAACTTTTTTTTATTGTCAGGAAAGCCATGGTTTACACAGGCCATAAAAATTAAACTTAAAATCACATGGTTTGGTTGATTTTTCGTCCCTCTTGGCTCGTCGTGGTGGGTAGGGAGTAGGGACACGTGAACTTATCCAGTTTCACACCCTGGCACTTTTCAGCAACATTAAAACAAAGGGTAGCTGTAGCTAACCTGTAATATGTATTGCCCATATTACAAATCTTGTCTGGATAGGTAGGACTGCAACGTAGCAGTGGATACCGCTAGCCTGGAAGAGCGTCTTGTGAACAACGCTGAAAGACGAATCGGGAGATGCTGTTTCTTATGCATCGTCTGACGCACCTGTACAGACATGTTTATGAATAGTAGTTTTAAAAAGCTCATCTTTATTATTCTGGATTATTTGTACATATTATTCCTAATACTCCTTCAAACTTCAACTCGATGGTCTGCAATCTGCAACGATTCTCTCAATGTTAATATGAGTATTAAGCCGTATACCGGTATAACTACTGCTAGTGGTAACAAATGAACATACTGCAGTATATGAAATAGAATCTGTTAATTGTTATTTTCGACGCTTGTAACAGTAGTACTCACCGTGGGGAAATAGGAGAAGAGTCTCCCGAATCGGAATTTACTATTCTTGTAGACGTGGTCCAATATGTCCGGTAGAAGGGCTATGAGCTGAACCAGCACTACTACGAGCCAAAAGGTCAATTTCCCCAAAAGACTAAAATACACATGTCGGTATTCTCCAGGAGCAAGGAATGATACGTTGATATGAACATCCCTGAATAAATACAAGTTAATTATACGTAATTGCGTATTTAACGCTTATGACTGGTATGATGATAAAATATGGCAAAGTAACTCACAGGTTTGCCTCGGAGTATACGGACGAAAATAATATCATGGTGCCGTAAGAAAATACATACGAAAATATTACCCAGCCACTAACAAATTTCGACTCAAGGGCAAGCTGAAAAAAAAGAGGAAAGGGTTTAACATAAGCGATGGACACATCAAATTTACATCCGCATACCTTAGGCTTATTATCATTCGAAAGTAAAGCATTTCCTGCGCTAAATAAAATATGTCAAGTGATGTGTATTTTACCTTTATATTCACAACTCCTACAACGCAGCAGTAACACATTGTTCCAAAACTTGTGGAGTCGCCCACGGGTAGCAAACACTTCCAAGCAAAATAAGGAACATAAAAGCAAACTAAGGAATGCCACACGGCAAACAAGCACCACTTAAGAAATTGCTTCCACGTCAATAACCTGTTCCTCCTGATTTTCTTGTACAAAAATGGGTTATCCATGAGTACTTGTGAGGGGTAAGGTTGCTCTTGAAGCCCATATGTCAAGATGGGACAAGAAGTGTAGAAGATATTGTACATCATCAACTCAAAACTATCGTATAAACTCTGAAATCCATATGAAATGTAGACAGTTATTTTTTTTATTAAATTGCAAGAGTAAAAATTCCCTCTATCGGGAGTTTCAATACATGCCTATACATACACAATACATACGTTCATGTAATATAGAAAAGGAAATTCGCATTTGTTACGATTATCTTACCTGGGTAGAAAATGTGGAATGAAAACAATAAATAAACTGCGGTCCGATAAACACGATGTTTTTGTAAAAAAAATACATCACGAGGATTGCCAACCGAACGTAATACCAATGACCGTGAACCAGAACAGCTTTTTTCAAAAACGAGGAACGAGCGAGGGCAAAGTCTGCACTGCGCGCAGCTTGTCGGCCTTCTTTACCCAAAATTCCTGGAAAAGAAATGCGTATCAATAGTCATAAAATTACACTATTATTTCTTACGCTGTAACTTTTACCAGCTATTTTGACTCTGGCCTGTGGCTAACGTATGTGCATAATGTATGTATTACCTATTCCCAAATGAGCTTCCTGAATCATAGCTACATCATTGGCGCCATCGCCCAAAGCTGCGGTTATTGGCTTGCTTTTGCATTTCTTCACCATATGTACGATCTATATATCCAAATATCATGACATCAAGACAGATTTACAATTTACAATGTATTTGCTTTGAAGGATTTTAAATGATATTTTTTCACGGAAGCATATAATGTAATGTTACATTGTAGAGTGTTTCAATAAAATCACCTGGGCTTTTTGAAGTGGAGCCATCCTGCAACAAACGACCCGATAGACATTCATAGCCACGTCCTGGAGCAGACCAGGACATTCTGCAAAGGCAATCTCCAGCGTCGCACCATCTAGAATCAATGTGGTATTGTCCTCCGGAGCTAACTCATTCCTAAGGAAATTGAAATGAACTCATTGGCCTCTAAATACTAAAATGGAAACATTTATATACAAACTCAAAATTTCAAGCAAAATTCTCACTTGATAATTTCCAGTTGGTTTCGAACAGCAAGGTTATCTAAACCATTGGTAACAAAATACTGCTTCGTCGACGGTGTGATCAGGCCACAAGCCACACCCACGCTAATGCCCGTCTCGAGTTTGTCTCCGGTGAGCATCCAAATCCGAATTCCGGCAGCGTTTAGTGACATTAGCATCTCCGGAACTCCTGACTGAAGTTGATCTTCCACGCCTGTAGCCCCAACGCAGTCCAAATGACTCTCCACAGATTTGTACAGCTCGCGAATTGCGTCATCCCTGCCTTTAATGAGACGACGAGCAGTTTTCAGTCTATGAGAAAATTTATGAAGCTCTTCCCGGGTCAATTGACGTTGGGCAACAACTAACGTGCGCATTCCGATCTATAAAATAATTTCTGAAGAATAAACACTGGGAAAAACAAAAGATTTTTCAATATCGCTAAAAGTGAGGACTGACCAAAGCGAAATCTGTGACAGCCTTTAGAGTTTCTTCCAGAGGTCCGGAATCACAACGTGGCAGAATCGTAGATTCAGCTCCCTTCGAGAGGAGCCAAATCTCACCTTTGGGATTCTCCACGATTACAGACATGCATTTTCTGTCTAGAATAAACAAGATAGACATCAAGCCAAGAAGTACATAAATATACTTATAAATAACACTTCTCAATTAAAAAGAATGTACACAAATATGATGATGATAATGAGGAAGCAAACATGCAAAGTGGCAAAAATATGCACGTTACCTGCGTCAAATTCCAGCGTAAAATGTCGTCTGTATTTTTCAATTTTTCCATAAACTTCTAATGTCATTAATTCTTCCTTCCCGCCCAAGAACTTAACATCTAATCTGCAAGACAGCCGTGAAATATAAGGATTTTCTCTTTTCGCATGAAACGTTACGAAAGATGTTTGCACAAAAACCTTACTTGTAACATGACTCCAACAAAGACTTTTCATCTGGACTAGAAGCTTGGTACTCTGATTTGCCCAGAATACCGGGGGTGGGCTCTGCGTTTGTACTCAAGCCCAAGAGATTGGATTGTGCCTTCAGTCTCAGGTTCTTTAAACCGAAGGCGGATTTGAGGGATTTAGGATGTGTTGCATCGAAACTGGGTTTTCTCATAGGCATCAGTTGCACACTGTGACAGAGGGCCAATATCTGGAGAAAACCCGTGATCTCCTCATTTTTAGCGATATCGACGGGCTCTGCAACTGCATTTCGTGTTCGGTCTCGGGGGAAAAGTGAATCCTCAATGAAGTCATAGCTATGACCTTGGATGGAGCAATGACGGAACTGCATAATATTTTCGGTCAGCGTGCCCGTTTTATCCGTAAACAAGTATTCAACTTGACCTAATTCCTCGTTCAAATCAGAGGTGTTGCATATAGGTGGGTGATTTGAATCTGGACAGGTCATTTCCTTATCGTATACGAAAAATTTACTTCCAAAAAATTTCTGAAGTTCTGTCAAGAAATTCCGACATATGTATCACGATTAGTTCACTTGCCTAAAAGGACGTCATGATTTATTGTGTTTTATTCTGAATTTTCTACAATAAAAAGGCTTTACCTACTGTGACGTACAGCGATATAGGGATAATGTAGTTGAAGAGAATGAGGAAACTGAGGAAAATATTGACCCAGTAGCCGGCATTTTTCGGCTCAGTTTCTTGGGGCCGGACAAAAGATCCGCTTCCTGAACAAAGTCACAAAAAAATCGAACCTATACATGTTGTATGCATAAACAAAATATACATACATTTGTGCCAATGAGAATGACCCAGGAGAAGATTATTTCGTGTTTCCTCTTACCAATTACCTCCCGCGATTCCCAGTAGTAATGGAAGCAGGTCGAAAACACAACCATGGACAATAAGATACAAATGAATACGAACAAAAATTTGTTCTCCGCCCTGTAATATCAAACAGATAGTTAGTTGTTATTTCTTCTGTTTTATTTTAATATATGCACATTTATTAAGGATATAACCCAGGACGCACTTTTCCACAGTAGAATATTTGACTGTGGATTCCTTGGAATTCTGTGCCAGTCTGGTATCTCTCCCGGTGTACACGACAAGGCCAAAGATAAAGTCCGTATTTTTAATCCTCGCCCCACGTAAAACGATATTCTCCATTGTCAGTGGTATGGTGAAAAAATTGGAGTGTTCGTCACTTTGGTCAACAGATTCATTGCCGAACCCTGGATCATTTCCAGGCTGAAAACAAATAATATGTCACATGTACGACACATTATGTAATAAGTAAATTAATACAGTAAAAAAAATCAATACTTAAACAATAGGCAATAGAAAACTCAAAGCAGATTTAAATGTAAAATTACCCCGTCTATTGAGGGAAGAGTAAGACTATTCCTGGTGTTAATTGATCCGTTACTCATTCGGGTCTGAGGCATTTGGTTGGGTGGCACAAGGAGGCAGCCATTAAATTCGTAGAGACTAGGATTCGGCTGCTCGCATTCCAAAATGCAATGAAGCTTGGAGAAATCCAGCTCATGCTTCAGAGGATGGAGTCCTGCCGGGCAGTAACGCATCTACTAATCCAATTGACAAAAGCTTTTATTATTACATTTACAATTTCTCTGCTCATCTTCTGTACCATTTGAACATAATAGCGGTGAGCTTTTGAATTAAATTTGGACCAACTTTAAGGTTCGTCTCGCCATCTAAATTAGCTGTGGTAATTTGGCATCGCAAAAAGTCATCGGAAGATCCCACAACCAGAATATCAGCTGGTACTTGGTCTTCCGCCTCCAGTCGTAAAATGTCACCAACTTTAACTTCCTTTGATTTGACTACCTGCAAGCAACACGGGCTTTCTTAGGGAAATTTATTCTTATCTGTAGAATAAATCAATCCTCGTACCTTTCCCATTGTAATACATTTACTTGAGGAATTGCATAAAATGCATACCACTAATTGGTGATTGCGTACAACACAAACAGGATGATTATTGACATTTGCATCCGCTTTGTGCCTCAACCAATCTTCGTACCCTTGCTTAATGGCAGTAGTAAGTATTACAAATATAAGTGGAACGGCTGCCGTGAACGGATGGACAGGGCTGTCTATTGTGGACTGTTAATAATAATCATTTGAGTGAAAAATCAGTGCTACAGAAGTCCGAAAAGAATTTATAATCGTTGAAAGCACTTGCAGTTATTATCGCTGAAAAGTCCCTCACCTGAATTATGGCCATGCAAAGGAAGTAGAAGTTGGCAATGCGTCGAAATTGCTCAAAAAGGTTTTTAGGAATAAAATTTAAAATGGTGTAACGAGAAGATTTAATTTGATTGTCACTGAAATTCCTATTTCGGTCTTCCAGAGCAATTTTTTTTGGCGAGAAACCAGGCTTTTTAGTCTTAATGGACGACGTTCGTCGTACTTGCTTCCTGTAAACAGACCCTTTCCTTGGTGTGTTTCCATTGTTGTCCCCGGCATTCCCAGCCTCTTCCGTGTCCTGGTTATGCTGTGGTGACGCTTGAAATTGGTCATTGCTAGCTCCTCTATCGTTATCTTTTAACGAAGAGCTAAAATTGTCTCCTTGTGAGGATTCAAGTGTAGGAACGTCACCATAATATACTAACCGATGGCCTTGATCTGACCGACTTGATTTATTTCCCTAAAAAAAATCAGAGTGTGTTAGTATTATTAATTTATGTGTACGTTATACAACACGAATAAAATATAAAGCCGCACTTCAGACGGTCAAACCGTACCTTGAGTTTAGTCAACAAAGTTTTGAATATTCCCATTTGAAATCCTCTTTGCCCACCAAAATCTACTGGGTGGTGGCTGACTTATTCTTATTTTGTACTTCGAAGGCGAACGCGATAGAGCTCCGAAAACCCGAGACCTCCGGGAGTTGCTGGAAGCTGCTTCAAAGGAGGGGAATGGTAAGTCCAGACGGGGCAATTTGACACCGTGAATTGCATTATACATTCAACCAAACCACCTCAACTGACCATGATGATGTGAACACAAATTTCCCTGCAATTCCCTGGAATTAAAGAATGTTATGCGGTTTTAAATTGGAAAGTCACAGAGTCACAACCGGTACCGGCACTTCAGGTACCTCTGAATTTTTATCTGAATTAATCTATACGTATGTATACACACACAATGACACGAGCTTTATTTTTTGAAACACACCAGTCAATCCCAAAAATCGAAGGGACAAAGAAGGTAGAGAAGGACCCATCTTTGAAGGCTCGTAATTACAAAAGTCGGAATTACTTCTGCTACAAACAATACCTTGTGTAAAACCTGGAAGTGCGCAAGCGCAAGCTAGGTGGTATCTTTTGTACAAATTTTGTTTAACATTTAAATGCAAAAATCACATTTGGTTAACTTATTGGTGGAAATCTTGTACAGATTGTCGTCTATACAAGTTTACGACTTAATTATAGCACACGTGGATTATATATTATATCAATATTATCTTTATTTACGGAATTTGCATTAAACAACGCCAAGTCAAAATAGCCAGCAAAGTGATAATTCTACAACTTACTTTTGCGTCACACGACAGGTTAACAGCAGGAGATTATTGCGATTACGGACTTATTACATTAATACGATACGATATTGTCACTTGCAATCTGAGGAATGCATACATTAGAAAAACGTAGGTACGTTGTATTTGTCGCGGATACCAAAAAACATGTTTACTCTCCTCAGTTAAATTTATTTTGTATTCCAATACAAACCATTAGTGAATATTTTAACCTTCGCCGTTAATGACGCTAAACGCGTCTTTGATTAATTGATTTTTATACCTTCAGGCGGAAAGGAAAAAGTTTATGTTGTTGAAAATTCTCATTTTTGAACCCGACGTAGAAAACTCACCATTTCTTCTTGGTAAAATTTGGTCGGGTCGGAATGGGACATTAAAATTATGTGTGGACTTTCTGCAAGGTTACGGAGAACCTAAGCTGAGGGGAGTGTAATCGATTTTTGATACCCCTTATTCCTATAGTACATGTCAAGAAACTACGTTATTTGTTAAGAGACAATAAAATTTTGCTGGGATTAAATGAATCGTATAACAATAATAATAAAATTCGCACTGAATTGCCTAAAAGTGTGGGTTCCGATTAATACGCGGACATTCTCAAAATTAGATCACGAGTTACTAAAAATATCATATTTTTGTTTTAAATATTCTTGTCTTCCCTATCAGGGATACTATTCCATTTCATAAATTTTAATTCACTAATTGATGCAAGCACTCAGCATATGTGCGGCCATACATGTGGTTAATATTCCATAAATTGGTCTTACTCGGTCTATTTCGGGGAAAAACGGCTTCCAGATGGAGTAACAGAAATCACTAGTCTTCTACTAAATATTACGAAGTACCGCGTACATTTGCACTTAGACACGCTTAAACACTTGGACAAAAATAAATCTTACCACCAAGAAGATGCACAAGCTTGGAACGATTACAAAGGAACTTAATAATCACTAATCACGAATGAAACTTACCAAGAGCATAGTAAAAATTCTGAATACAGTATACATGTGGGTGTATATACGTATAATTTATACAAAAGTAGTAATAATCAATACTTTTGTTTCTAAACTGGAGATAATTTGAAAAAAATGATAAATTACTCCAATAATGTTTCGCTTAAGAATCACGGGACAATCACAGACCAGTTGATAGCAGCACGCTCATCTGGACGGGGAAAACACAGGCATGTGATTACAGTTATTCAATGTCCTGTTGCTAAAATTTGCTCTGCAAGGGCAAATTTTTACAGACATCAAATTAACTTGCCAGCAGCTATATGCAATCACTCCTGATAAATGACAATTGCGGCATTCACTGGTGTATTTCACTTCCAGATATCTATGAATCTACAAAGTAAAGACAACAAATAAAACTGGAGAGTTAAGCACTGCGGTCAGCCAGGAGAGATTCTTTTTATCTTTAAAGCCCAAACACTTGCGTAAAAATGTAATGCACAAGCCTAATATAAAAATATCAGTAATAACTTTAAACCATATATGCATGAACTGATACTGTATTTGCTCACAATCTACACGTATTAAATAACTCCAAAAAAAGCCCACAGGGAACCAACCCAACAATAGATTACGCTCAGATAATAATGAGTAGATACAGGTTTACGCGAGACGATACCCAGGAAATTGTATTTTTTCTTGTTTCTTCAAATATCTGAATCACAATATTGTGCATCACGAAAAAAAAGCATAGTAAGCAAGTAAGCAACAGGCGTTAATTCATTGCATTTCCTTCCTCCTTAGTTATAACGAAGGGTAAACAACGGCGGGTAAAGAGTTTTGCCTCTAATTCCACCAGGCACATGACGTGTTAGGAAGCCCATCTGATTGTGGCCCAGCGGCCATGTAGTTGCAAAAAAGGCCTAGAACTAGTGATCAAATCTAGAAGCATTTTTACAAAGGGTTACAATGTGATGATCAGATTTGACTCCTTTCGTATGTGTGACAAAAATATGTTACGTAAAGTCTTCAAAGAAATGGATCGCATAACCAAAGAATGTATATACTCACACCACACGGTTCCGAATTAGTCCAAGGCCTGCATAATAATAACCAGAATAATAATAATAATTAGTTTTTATCAGGAGTCGATAAAAATGACAATGTATTTTTTTATATTTATTTGCTATGCACGAATTACGGCTAAAGTATGATCTCTTCCACTCTCGCCCTCGCATATACATATTAATGATGTGCACAGGTGTGACATTTGTTTCCTTTTCCTGAGAACAGCTTGCATATTCCAATGAAAACAATGAATGTAGTGCATACACAACATATACGTAAATACGTACGGATATTACCACCTAAATCTTTGATAACAACTTTTTTTTGTTACAATAAAATTAACCCTCAATCATGTCACGTGCAACATTGCGAAATTAAAAACTTCGGTTGTTCGCAATTTTGTTCATTTACAAGGCCCTTAAATATTTACACAAACTCCTTGGTTTATATTTCAAAATTTAACGCAAAGTGTAATTAATTCAAATTGTAATTTAAAATCACACTACAATTCCTGGACAGCAATTACTGCCCTGAACTTATGGTATTACTGTATTACAAATAAAAATAAGCCACTGTCCCGATGAAATCAATTATTTATTCTTCCAGGTATTCTTAACAATTACATACCCTTTCTGTTAGTTCCAGGTGCATCCATAAAATTCATAATCACGCATAACTGATGAATTTTTCATCCTCTGTTTTATACACTAGTTCACACACGGGGGAAATAAGACTTTGCACGATCAGTTGCATTTGTGAAGAAAATTGTTTTAAGAATTACTTTAAATTTGCTAAACTGGAAAAAATAATAATTTAGCGGTAGACACTTTTTCACACATTCACGGGAATTATACGGCTTCGCCAAACTATAGACACCATTAAGCCCGCAGGGAAGTTAATTAAGTTAATATATAAAAAAGGCCATCTTCCACCCACGAACACTTTTATAAGAATGACACGAACGCACGACTGTGTCAACAATAAAAAGCCACCTGGAGAACTCTACCGCATCGTGGGTTTTGCGAACATTCAAGAAAAACAATAAACACTGTCCAGACGTGAGTAAAATACAAGTATGAGAGCACAAAAAGTATTCCAAGGTTTTATGAAACACTGTTCGCTGTAAACGCATAAATAAAGACGGAGATTTTGCAAAAAACACAACAATGTCCACGGTAATGAGTACAAAGACTGAATTAAAAACTGCAAAATATAAAAATAAAAAGGGAAGCATTTACCAGCGTTTCTTCTTCGGACTTCAGTTCAGAGCTCGCAAAATTCCTTTTCAATATTTCGCACATTTGTTAGAAGAGCTGAAAATATTGACAATAACGACCGAGACTAAAAGGATTTTTCTTGAGTCTCACATTAAAGACGAAGCACGGCTAAATTATAATTTTGTTTTTGAAACATTTAAATCCTCTAACTTAAACACAACTTAAGCGTAACTTAACTTAGGCGTGGGGTTTGCAAAAAATATACCCTTGCAAATTATTATGTACTTTGCGTATGTTTCATTTATTATGATAACGTTAGAAGACGTGCATGCCCCTGGACAAAAGGCGGGGTAATTAGTACAGACGCATTCCCTACAATACTATATTCGACTAGTATGAAGCGACAAAAATAATGATGTAATGCATTATTATGTCAGTAAAGAGCAAAAAATCTACAGATCTATATAGGTAATAGGTACGCCACATAATTGTATGAGTATCATGAAGAGGATGTCTCTCTTCGTCTCTTCAGAGGAAAAATAATAATAATAACGAAAGTGTGGGTGGGAGAACTTTGTGAATACCACTGTATTGAGAACGTGTGCAGAAATAGATTAGGTTCCTTTGTTTTGTAGAATTACAAAGTACACACAAATTGTACGGGCACAAGTCCGCCAATATAATGAGGGTCCTGTCTGCATGTAATTAAATAATTAGTATTAAACTCACACCGTGGCATGGACTTCACAAATATTCTATTGACTCATTAATGCATAGCATAGCTGTATTAAAATTTGTTCTCCCAGTCAATTTTTGCAGTAACCTGGACTTTGTTGAGGGCTTTACTGCATGTATGCCAGCGAGTTTTAGATTAAAATTTGATTGGCCCCTGCAACACTTCATTTCCAAGAATTGGATGAGTTTTAAGATCGTTTCCGGCTGTGTGGAGACAATCAGATTTAAATTATCACCTACTATTAAGTCTATAAGTCTTGCTTATTAAGTTGAGCAAGAGGAAGCGCTCAGTGACCTCTACTTTGAATTAGAAATGGTCGACCTTTTTTTTTTCATTTTTCACGATCAGATATAATCATTTAGAATTTTAAGATAGCTATTTTGGATGAATCATGAGAAAAGGGCATCATTTGAGCATTTTTAATTTTAATTCTAAATCTGGTCCTCATGAATTAAGGACGGCGGAGCAGACACATGTCTACACTAGAAATTGTCCTTGTGCACGGCTATAATTCCTGTAAATAGTGTAAATCCTGCACCCAACTATCAGACAATATTTTGCCAATCAATTTGCAAGAAGTGAAAGTAAAATTGGTGCTAATAATTACTGTGGACTAAAACAAACAGAATAATCACTCCCGTCAAAGTACTTTCGTATTCGTATTTTTACGGTGATTTTTTTTTTTTTGCCCGAAGACTTTTTCAACGAAATTGACTAGTTATTCACGGACGCTTGAAATATTTAGATAAGAGAATGCAACTGTATAAAAGAAGGAATCTCCCAACCCAGTCGTCATTTTCACACGCGAAAGTAAACAAAGGAAATTTTCCTGTCTCCTTTTATGAAGTACAACGTTATTAATGGAATGATGATTGACCTTGACTTTGGTCATTTTATTGCTCCTACCACGACTCCGAGACCATGCGTATACACATTACACATGTACTAGTACAATCTATTTTTTACGGGCGAAATGATCTAGCCTGTCATCCTGTGGTGGTATGCATATGGATAGATTGAAGGAAAAAAACCCAGATACAGTCATAGTCAGCAATCTATATACAGATGTATTCATATACCTATACAAATGCAAGAACTATAGCATGGATTAAACTCTCCGGTTTCCTTACAATGCAACAGCAATTGAAGTGAAGCACGCTTGTTCCACAGAAAGAGATTGTAAAAGATTTTTGCATAGGACATAAAAATAAAGCAGGAAGTGGTGAGAGTATCTTATTATACCTGTGTATGTTTAATTAACGTCACAAGAACTCCATATTAGGCTTCAGTGTAGCACTGTAGCACAAGTCCTTCGTCAAAAGTATGTCTTCACCACAGAACAATTGGAGAAACAAAAGGTGTCGACAGAACGACGGTTTGTACGACTTTGCCCATGAGCATATACTTTACTATGAAACTGAAAACATGAAGATGACACGCAAACTCACATTTTTATACTATTTTCTAGTTACGTGAGTAAGTATATGTATACGTACGTGAACAAATGTATTTGTATAGGTAGTTATTTACATTACATGCGAATTTTTTAAAAAAAACTGACGACAATTTTTTTAAACCTTTTTCACGGCTGCACTAATGCAACTCACTCCCAACTACGTTTTTTTGTATTTATGAACAACCACGGTCTCGGAAGTAAAAGAATGCCAACAATTACTAATTGTGTGTTGTATTTATTTATGTAGACATATGTAATAATGTACATATACGCAGCCATTGAGAAGAAGAATAGAGAACTTGGTAGAGCCAGTAGAGCGTATACTTAACATCTTAAAACTGAGTGTGTCAATCTGTCAATGTCACACGAGAATGTGGGTGTAAAATGTGGGTTCGAAAAATATTCATACCTACTCATTGTTAAAAATCCTCTGGTAAAAGCAATCGTCGTTAATTGTGGCCCTCGCAAGGATATTAATCAATGGGGATTTTGCTACGGTTAGCAAAGAAATTTTGACGAGGGCTCTATTACAGGAACCCCAAAAAAAATAAACTCGGAGGAAGCCATGGAAGCTATATGAAAGATGAGAACTCTGGACGACGTACTGACGGTTCACAAGGTTGCTTTTGGAAGATGCGTGGGGAATGCTTTTTAAGAGGATTTATAAATTATATACATTTTATGTGGGCCTTGATAAGGAATACATTGTTGGAATACATTAAGGAATACATTGTTGTTTCTTGCATCTGTATAAATACAGAGTGGAAATAAATACTAAATGCATATTACAGGTACCAAATAAATACTTAACTATACACATAATACGGGTAACTATAAGCATTGTTAAGGGTTGGGGCACTGTGAAACGCTTATCTGTGCAGTATCATCTCTCCAGTCTACAAGTCTACAGCTAAACAGAAGACTATTTACGACACATGATCTGCGCATAATGCAACATTTTATACGAAATTCAATTTGTCTAGGGACTTTATTGCCCAAATGCCGAATAGAAGAATTAATTATTGTACTAATATTTGAATTCGATTCAAAATCACTGAAGCACCCCTTTACCTCGTCCTATTGCCACCTCTGAATCCACATCTCTGACATCTCAAACTCACCAAGCTCATTTGGAGTTAAAACTTCATGACTGCTTAAAAATGTTTTACATTCTGCAAACATTTACAACCCCAAACAATCATGTCACGCAAAGGCCCTCGAGCTCCGTGCATTCAGATGCATGTGTGTGGTGGAAGTTCCAAACCAATTTAATGAGATGGCTCATCATGTACATATATAAGTACACAAAACACATGTAGTTTTGGACCGTACCACAAGGTCATTTTGGTTGCCAGGATTTTTTTACAGCAGCCAGAGAGGAAGACTTAACAAAAATGACCTGTCGGCAAACCTTAGGAAATTTCACTGCGTATTTAATTATTGTTAGCTGTAACGCTTGTTCCAAAATACAAAAGGAAATAAAAGTAAAAAATTTTACGACTTTCATGCCGTTCCTCCCTGACGAAGAATATATAGGTGAACTGAACCACGTCTTTTAGTCTTGGATATACCTATTGAGGATTAAGTAAATACATATAATGCTAGTGTCCTACTTTTCTGGAATAATTCTCACAGTAAGTGATCCAATATATTTTTAACGGGCAAACTGTATTTGCCAATGTTACTGCTACCAGCTAAAATGCATGCACTCGGGTGTGTATAAATGAAGTCTTGGGAGTCTTGCTTGAACTTCAGGGGCATGTCATTATTTGGAAATACAAAAGACCGTGGTAGACTACAGGGATTCCCACATATGAAATACATACTAGGGAAGCCCGGTAACAAGGTAATTTTTATCTTTTACCCGGGAATTGCGTGTTGTAAGCCTAACCCGGGAGCACCAGGGCGCTGCAAAAAATTCTGAAGAGGTGTGTCCAGGTGTTTCAAACTTCAAACGTTCGGTTGCAACTGAGAAAAAGCAAAAGCTTCTTGAAAAGTAAAAACATAATGTTCTACCTCCGAATCATCATACTTGTTTACATATATTTTTTTATAAGTTTCCTTTAACAACACATGCAAGTTTGAAAACGCGTTTTTCTGATGCTTTTCCCTTAAGTCGCGCATAGGTGAGTGTGCATACTATATACTTGAAGGAATAACAAGTGTAATCAATAACGCTGTCGGTTATCAATGCCAATTTTTTATTTAAATACAAGCGTGACCACAGTCGTTTAACCGCCCTTCCAAAAAGTACACAGGCATTCCAAGAGTTTAACACAAGAAATCATTCATAGTAGTTTTTCTCCCTCATCACAGAACGGATGGCATTGTTCATGTGCTGAACAACACGTAAGTAAACCCAAAACTCCACTGACCAATTGCTTCTCTGCTGGATGATGTCTTTGTCCGGGATAAATGAACTTTTTGAAGAAGCTTGAGCAGAGTGCTGAAATCCACACCAAGATTCGGCAAAAACGTGATTTCAAGTTCTAAAGACTGGAGTAAAAATCATGCTGATCTGGTTTCTAGCTCAAGTTTTTTGCTTCTTGTTAAGCCACCCATATACAATGGATTAACACCCTAGTTAAGCATTTGACTCGCGGCTGTTTTTCTCAATAAAACAAGTTTTAATCGTAACAGGTTAATGATTCCAACATTTTTTTTTGGTTGCGAGAGAGTCCCTTGTATTCTGAAAGAATTTATTTCCAAGATCTTGAGACAGTCTTTGCTTGGTTTTTCATCCATGCAGTAAGTGTTTGGTAGTACTTTTGACTCGAAAACATTATCAAGACATTATGGAACAGCACAGCAGTAATAAACGCTCCTACAATACTAGAACCCTCTTGATTATTACGTGTGTATTTATTCTCAGCTTAATGTTACCGTTCTCTCTGGGGCTGACGACAATATCACCAGGCGTTTACAGCATCGGAAATGTACAAGACGGCCTCTTTCTCACAATTCAGGGTTCCAACGCGACCTTTGCAACAGTGGTAGGAGAAAACTGGCAAAATTTCAAAGAACAGCGATGGGAACTTCGAAAGCTAGGTCAGTATGCATTTTACGTTGTTATTGTACATATATTTAAATGCCTACACTTTACCAGAATGAGTCAATTTAATACTTAAAGCTAAAGAGTTCAAGTTAAAGAGAATCAATAAGTAATTATTGTCATTCAATATTAGCTGGGCAAAGTGGTCTTCACTTCATCCCACAAAAATACAACGCCAACAATCTTATGTCATACTACCGGGATCCAGCTCGAAAATATCCTACTCCTGAAACCTGGGATTTGGTGGAAGTTGTGGCTACTCCAGGCAAATTCCAAATCCAAAACACCCGAACCAAGCTCTGCCTTGTTACAACTGGGTAAGTACACAATATGCCACATATTTCTGGAAGTAATGTAAGCCCAATACAACACCGCTTGATAATACTTGTTTAACCGACGTACACTGAAGGATTATTACGAACGTCTTCTGATTCGTTCACGAAAACTTATTTTAATCTGCTGATTTTAGACGAAGGCGAATTGTGACTGAGACCAAATGCGATCGCCATCTTCGAGCTCAACATTGGGACCTAAACAAACTTTAACATCACACCTATCAATTCTTGCCACTGACAGTGTGAAACAATATGTGTCCGACTTGTATGAAGCAAATCGCATTGATCATGTAAGCGTGGGGGCCCGCTTAACGTTAGCTTTTGACCGTGCACTAGTGGACGTAGTTTGGTGCTTCCCAAATTTAATTTAACAAGGTATTTAATTATAGTTGTACATAGTATCTACTGCTTTAGAACTAGCATATATCATAAAAATGAAATTATTGCTAAAATGAAAAAAAACAAGAATACAAGCGAATTTTGCTTATGAATCAATATATTTTCAATTTACTACGGGTTCACATAAACAAGTAGCAAAAATAACAACCTACTCCGAAGGATACTACCATCACTGACGGTGATTGATACACAAAATCTTCGTCACTATTGATCGAACTAATGCATTTCCTGTGTAGCATACCGTGAAACCGTAAAACTCAATCATCTACTACAATAATCAACAACTTTTATGTTACTACCAATCTGTGGTAGTGATTATGATTACAAACTAAGTAAGGCTGATATTAATAACAGACTCCACCACGCAATCCATTCCGTACCAGCTACTAAACTGAATACTATTTACACCGGTACATATAGCAGCAGAAACCAAGCATCAACAATAATTCTAACGTTATTATTAACTGAATTCGTAAATACCAGGAATAAATTGTCGAATCAAATTACACACTACAATGAAAGCGAAAGCAGACGTTTGCTAGCTCAAAAAAAATGTTGAATTCAAAAATATTAACAAAATGCGTGTAAACGATAAACGTGTCGGTAAAAAAAAATAAACCTAGAAGGGCACAAAAAGGCACAACACAGTATTAATACTACTAATGCCTTAAACCACCTTCTCGTTAATATACAAAAAGAAAATCAATTTCTAAATATTAACTACGTACTGAAGCAAAACATGGCTAAAGGGGAGTTTTAACAAAATCTCCATAGTACGCTGTGCAGGCAATTGTGTGTCGGTCATCCGCGTTGTTTTCAATTTCGACAGGAGCACCAAGGCCCAAGCCAACCAGCTACAACAATCACACACCCATTACATATGTAACCATTATCAGCGCACACTCAGTAAACGATACGTCTGGAAATCACATACCTGATCCTGGTTGGTAGTTCGAGGGACAAAATATGCAATATTATTGCTAATTCTTTTGGCCATTTCAAAAACTCTGAATCCGTCCATTGGAATCATTTTCTTCATGTCAAAAACAATTTTCTGCAAGTAACTAGGCCCACCCCACGGAGGACTCAAGAAAACACCATCTGCTTTCAAAGTCGGAGCTAGCTCCAAAAAATCTCCACACACAAACTTGATCTTCTCGGAGACACCGTAAATCTTTGCATTGTGTTTGGCATAAGCGATTTTGGTGGGATCTATGTCAATCGCAATGACTGGAAAAAAAATGTATTCATTTTTCATTTTAATATTTTACATGAACTAAACGGTAACGTTCGCTAGCACAAGAATCAACAACATGATTAGTACCTTTCTTCATTTTCTTGGCAAATTGAATAGTATTACCACCGCAGCCACAAAAGCCATCCACTATAACTCCATCTGGTATATAGCATCGCTCGGCAATATGCTGCGCTACTGATTCAGGGGTGACGGAGTACCAAGATTCTGTAAAATACAAAAAAAAATGCTGCTACTGTCTTCCGAATGTTTTACTTTTATGCAAAACTATTTAAAAACGTCACCGTAGTCAAGCTTAATTCCATCATCGAACTTAGAGAATAGCCGATAACGCTTGTTCCAATACTTCTCCAAGCTATGTGCCACCAGATCCTGAGGGCAATTACTAGGCAAACCACGTGAGGTGGAGTACTCGGACGTAAAGTATGACTTCGCCTTGCGAATAACTTCCTCGAGGGACAAATCGGAAGTCTCTTCCGCTGACAAACATGAAGTTACATTCAAAAGTGGTGCAGACTTGCGACGATCATCGCCTAGTTTATGAGCAGTAAGCTGCAAACGCTTGTTGTGACCACTGGAGACTCCACCGAACATACCACCGGTTATGTCTTCATCATAGGCAGCAGGTCGTTTCACCGGTAATTTTCTACCAATGCTAGCCGTACCGGCAACAGTTTTTGGCCTTACCCTGTGAGGTGTGCTTTTATCAAAAGGACTCTGGCCAACTAAAGTACTTGACGTTGACGAACTGAATAGCTGAGCAAAATGTTGTTTATCATTGTCATCGTAGCGAGACTTGCTGGCTAAAGAGTAGCTGTACTTTGCTAGCATTACGTCAGCTGGAACTCCTCCACTAAAGGCACTGACCGGTACTTCCTCTTCATCCATATGAGTTTCTGTTAAATCCTTTGTTGATCCAAATCTACTCATCTGTGGTCCACGAAAGCTATGACTGTCTCGCGATAAAGAATCATTATTCAAACCTAGTGGATCGTTGTAAAACTCTTCGGGTGGGATCCGACCCTCCCGGAGTACGTTATTATCCTCATCATCGTCGCCGCCGCCTTGTAGCGGTATGTACATGGGCTCTTCAGATGAAACAGACTTTGTTTCTTCCTCCTCATCGGACGAGATATGTGCTGGGATGAAACCATCGTCTTCTTCCTCCTCCTCTTCTTCCTCATCAGTGTCGCACTTATAACGTTCCCACTTGGATTTCTTCTTGCGCTTATTATAATCGCAATCCATCCTGTATTTTTTCGGTCCTTCGATATTCTTGGACTGTATAATTTCGCTAAGACTACAGTTTGCACCATCGAACCTGTGCTTGTTTAATTGTGAAGTCAACCCATCCAAACTCATACTGTTAACTTGGTATATACGCTTGTTCGAGTGACTGATTTCATCCAAAGACTTATTGACGTCCAAACCACTTCCCACCGCATTCTTTTGGTAGTATTCGTCCAAACTAAAATTTAAATCTTCACGACCAGCCATGGTATCCTCCCGATGTCAGACCGTATTACTGCTTATTGAAATCAACAATAACCAAACAAACAAACCAGTAACGTGAAGTAGACCAGTTTTTCTTACCCGTAATATCAATAAAAAATACATTAAAATAACAGTGTACATTCGGGGGAGTTAGGACTTATCGCATGAGCAAGAAAACATACCTGGAAGGTCAGTAATTGAAATTTCTGAGTCAGCCGCGACAAACCTCCTTATTTAATCCAACAAATATTAACGTATTAAAGCGTTTCTGTCTAACTCAGGACGTCAGTACCCCTAAAAAATAGAAAAATAAACACAGGGTGAATTTCGTCAACTATAATCTACCACGACTTTCAACAGACCTTCTACTCCATACATACAACTGGTAGAGCTAATTACCCTTATACTGTACTACTCACCATTCAACTGCGTAAAACTGGAATGATTTATCCGAAAACTTTGTACTACCTTTTCTTGTACAATCTCAAGGTCTTTCGTGTGGTAGCAACTACAATAATTCAATAGGCTCACAGTCTCACATCGCGTCGTTTTATAATAATAATTTCACTAAAACAAGTACTTAAGTATAGGTCAGTCACAAACATTCAATATCACTCTCCACCTCGCCGTCTCGAACTCTATAGCATCGACTGGACAACCCCGTCACCAATATCATGTAAAAAAACAAGAATAAAAATGGGATATATAATATATTCACAGAATACACGCTAATATTCAAAATTTCACTGGAATGGTAGGTAAATTCACACTATCTCACATTTCTCTTGCTCCTTGCATGAACGGACAAAGTTCGACTGATGGCAGTGGTGGAATTTCAGAGAGAAAAAAAAACAAAAATACACAAGTCGGCGAGACGGAGTCTTTCTATTTAAGAGGATATTGAGGATCATGAGTTTCACGAGTTGTATAATGCTCTGAATAGATTTATGATAAAGACGTCGATACGCTGATAATATACACCCTACACCCTCTTGGCGAAGGGGCGCACGTCCAATGAACGCCAGGAAGCATGCCGGAAAAAGCGGCCAAATGACTGTTTGGCAGTTTTTAGAAGGTGAGTGCGTTGAACTCCAAAATCTCCAGATACCTGCAGAAGTCTCATATCACAAAATCACAATCACTCTATAATAAAGCCGGAATTCCAGAAATACCGATGCAAAGTGAGTTTTTCAATGCACCCTCTGTCCCCATCATTTTACATTTTCCAGATTGCTAAAACTAATTCAAGTATTTTAAGACACATGTGTCCTATTATCTATACTTACGACTTTGTTCCTCGCTACTTACACTTGTTCCATCCTATCTACAGTGTTGTCAACTGTGAAGTTTGTTTCGGGGTTTTGTAGTTATCATGAGCCATAAGAAAACAATACAAATTGGAAATACGCAAGAAGAAAACAACCACCGATTGCCTCTTTAAAATAATAATTTGCAAGTAATTAAAGTATTTGATGAAAAAGTGGTAATATTATAATAAAGATTGGTTTTGGGGGAGACGTGGGACTTTGGCTCGCTCGACAAAAACAACAGAGAGGATCAGAAAAACGGAAAGATCTTGGTGAGACCCCTAACGGCGAATTCTGAAGTTATTATGCCAGACGAGGCAAAATTTGGAATGAGAAGTACTGAAATCAAAACACGAAAACACCTTTTTTTCGCTATTCGCGATTAATTCAGTGGGGGCAGATACAAATGTGTATTACAAAATTAAAAAGGAAGGGATTCATAATAATGTTTTAAGGGCAGCAAAAAATTATAAATAATTTGTAATAGTTGCCAGCCCTGTAAACAATCTGTTCAGAGTCATTATCGTGACTTCGTGACATAGTTTTTACGGTGTAAATACTACTTTGTGGTGTCGACAAGTTGACCTAGAAGGAGGTTCATACTACAGAAGGTTAACTATGAACCGAATTATATCTACCTTACGCCGCTGTTCACCCGTGGGGTCACTCTTGAATTTGGAGGTCAGTTCATGCTGGCTTTTGTTATGTTTGTAGCAATGTTTCGCAGTAGTTATTAATGAATGGCAAATTGGATTTTTGTGATGTCTTATCTAAGGTTCTATTTATTCATTCCAGCGGCAGTCTCTGATTAGAACCATCCATTCAAGTCCAAGCTTGCATTCGGACAACTTGTTTGTGGTGAGTATACTCGTCTGCTAGAGAATGTGCTGTCTGTGGTTAAAAAGGCTAATCATGTACTGGCATTTGTGATTGTCACCTATGTACGTATGCAAATATTTGGGTTCATTTACATTTTACAGCATCGCGACACCCCGGAAAACAATGCTGAGCTCCCATTTGAATTCACGCCCGAGAATCTGAAGGTGCAGTCTAACTGTTTTCGGTTTGTATTGAAGCAAAAATACAGTTTGTTTAATGCTGTATTATGCATTTTTAACCGTGTAGAGGATAGAAGCTATTCTGGGTAACTACCCGGACGGACACAAACGAGCTGGTGTCATCCCTGTTTTGGATTTAGCTCAAAGGCAATGCGGAGGATGGTTGCCTATTTCTGCCATGCATAAAGTGGCAGAGGTTTTGGACATGCCTCGAATGAGGGTGTATGAAGTTGCTACATTTTATACTATGTTTATTAGGTATTTTCCACATGCGAACATCATTTTAGCTTGCTGAACACATAATGAAAAAAAACTTCCTCATTGATTTTTTTTTGAAGATTACTTTAGTTGGTCTTCGAATTTCAGCATTTATTTTGTTTTTGTAGAAAACCTATTGGGAAATATCACCTCCAAGTGTGTACGACGACACCTTGCTGGCTCCGGAATTCGGATGTTGTGTTAAATACCATTCAAAAGAAATTAGGCATACACGTAGGAGACACAACAAAAGATGGACTGTTCACGTTGAGTGAAGTTGAATGTCTTGGTGCTTGTGTCAATGCTCCAATGATTGCAGTCAACGATGATTACTATGTTAGTTTATCAGATACCTTAGTGTTAGTGGTGTGAAATGTGTTTGAAACAGGTACTCACTTATTATGTGTTGCAATTTAGGAGGACCTTACAGAAAAGGATACAGAAGAAATTCTGGATGACCTGAAGGCCGGAAAACAACCCAGACCAGGACCGCGGTGAGTTATTTTTGTGCAGTTAGGGCGGCAATCCTTGCCAGTGACTGCGATATTGGTGCACCTGTTACCAATTCGCTGTAGTTGATCAAATTCCATAAGAGTAGAATTAGATTACACTTGGATCACCTCAAGCTACCTGTACTTATACCTGTAGGGAATGTCTATAGATAAGTCTTAGATCTAACCTTCACTAAAAACACAAGGATTTACGCAAGATGACATCCACATGTAAATTGCCATATGGTTGGTTAAATCATATGGACTTCGGCTTGGATTCGCTGACTAGCATGAGCAATCTCTTGGGCCTAGAAAATACGTCGTTCAATTTATCGGAATTGATTTAATACGTTATGAGTAACGAGGATGCTTAATCAAATTAGATCCTACGGTCTAAACACTGTATGCGTGTTGAGAGTTAAACAAGAATGGATTTAATTAATCCTTCTCATGTATACAGATCACAAGTATTATTAATAAACATGCGGATGTTGTTACTTGTAACATCCTGCTGCTTATGCAGCACCATGATGTCATCACTGACATCACGAGAGCGAAGGGTGAATTAGTGATTTACTAATCCCACCTTATAATAGAGGAGGGACCAAAATGTAATTAACGATTTATTTTTGTTATTGTAGAAGTGGGCGTTTTGCCAGCGAGCCTAATGGAGGACTCACTTCGTTGACGGAGGAGCCTTACGGGCCAGGGTTCGGTGTTCGATCGGATTTATAAAATAGAATCGCTGTAAAGTCAGAAATCAAATAAACTAAGTAGCAAACCGTTAAAAGTTAATTGTGACCGCTGAAGTGATCGCTTGTTTTTATCGCTTGTCTGTTATGTCGCCTTCTTTCGTTCTGTAAGTATTCCCGTACTTGATTTATCTATCAATGTTACGAAATATTTACGCTGAAGTAAGGATGGATGAGACGAAATTGATCAAAAACGGTAGTCCTCTTGAAGGTAAACATATGCATTTGTACAAATGGACAAGCATTTGTTGGAGGTCTGGAGGTCGTGTACAATCCTGCGGAAATAATCTAAGCGCTTGTAAAATGCCCAATAAAGTGTAGAGGACAAGTACATATTGAATAAATGTGTCTTGTTTTTATTTTCTTTAAAATAGGTATTTGCGAGGAATCGGCATAATTTGTCCATTACTTAATAAAAACATTTAGGTACAACTGTACTTGAGGGGTAGCATCGATCCACGAGCTACACTTGCAACCTGCACGGTTTTATGTTGTAAAAGTAATACTTCAC
The DNA here is from genome assembly GCA_034698585.1 of Disparrhopalites patrizii. Taxonomy (NCBI): domain Eukaryota; kingdom Metazoa; phylum Arthropoda; class Collembola; order Symphypleona; family Sminthuridae; genus Disparrhopalites; species Disparrhopalites patrizii. Next base: position 18,532 of record JAQGBT010000722.1, on the reverse strand, counting down.
ACAGTTTTTTCGAGTATATAATTTATAATTCCTATTTATTACAATACATTTTTAGAAGTTGAAAAAAATCTAATCGTACTACACTTATCTTATGCCTACATGCGAGTGTATTCCGTAATACAAAACTTGTCTTTTTTACGTATTTCCTAAGTATTAAACTAGTAGCTATGTAGATTAAAAGTAAAAAATAATACCGGTAGAGGATACTCACATAGTAATCGTTATTAGTTTTTTTTAAACGTAGTATACAACACAACTAATCTCACTCAGCACTTCCAAAGTTTTTTCTTTGCAAATCCTTTCACACTTTAAAAAAAATTATAGGAGGTAGTTCATACAATCACAGATGTTAATCAATCTCAAGCTTTTTAAAGCTTCCGGTCATTCCCAGAATATCATTACTGACTTTCTTAGGAGCGGAATTGGATTTCTTCATCAGATCCAAATCCAAATGCATTCGATCCAAAGCAATGATACGTGGGGAACGGTCACAGATTTCGGTTTTAAATAGTTCTAAACAGAGAAGAAGCAAAAACAAGAACGTATTATTACAACCGTTGCAGAATTATTTGGCCAAGAAGGAACCATTGTAGCAAAAAAACATTGCACCATCATTTGAAAATATATATACAAAATTGTGGTTGAATAATATCTTACCAATCATCTCCGACATGGGCATCTCACCGCCGTATTCTTTGGGCAAAATCTTTCTATCGATGTGCTCCCAGAGAGCAGCATGGTCTTTATGAAGCTGTGTGTGTATAGTTCAACAAAAAAAGAGAAACAAGTCTACTTTAAAAACTTATACAATTTGTACAATTTTAAACCTTACTTCGTAAACAGCACGAGAACAGCAGTTTCCAATTTAAAATATTTTTCAATAGGAACAAATTACAAGCTCTCACATAAATCATTCAGAATTTTACCAGATCACACCAAGCTAGCCACAAAGCCATACTAAATACCAACCCGGAGAAATTCACAAAAAATGAATGTATCCGTATGTCCCCCATGACCCTAGAGTGAAAGAGTAACATCAAGGTTGATCAATACCAATGACCCATCCAACCTTCACCACATAATAACTACTCCTGTCACCTCATTTCGCAAGAACAGGACTGATTATCAACTATGTACGTACGAGAAAGGGAAATCTAACCAGAAGCAAGTTACATTTCGTAATTACAAGATTAAATGCTAGAAGGAAGAGCAAACAAGTAATGTCGACAACAAATCTAAGGTACAGAAAAGTAGTAAGAAAAACGGACACCCAACGCTTATTCTTGCTGACCAGGAATATGTAGTACGTAGCCAATACGTTTGTAAGGGTAACAATTTTATATTAGATTTAGGAAAATGCTGTAAGTCAAACTCTGCGGCTGCGGACGTGCACATTTATTGCGCTCTCTCATTCTCACTCAAGACAATGCTGTTGCGGGTTGCTGTTCATTGCTCACAATTTTTTTTAAGTTCCCGTAATACCAAATAAAACAAATTTGAAAATGCAAGTGCTCAAATTAGACGGAGCTTACCCGAATTCGACTTCTTAATTTGTCGGACATGAGTGATTTAGCGAAATCCAGGACGTAGTTTAACCAGTTGGGGAGGGAGACGAAGTCAAGTCGCTTGTGGCGCATAGGCATTGCTTTCTAAAGGGAATAAATAATCAATCAAGTCTTTTAAATAAATTCAATTCAAGTCATTGAAGCGTGAAAGTTTCAAAATGTTCCTACGAAAACAATTTCGAGACTTTGCATTAAAAGCAGTGATTTTGTTTCAAACGCATTTCATTCTTTGGAAATGCTTCTCACTTCATAAACGTTTACAAGCCTCGACTTCACTTTTAACTAAAGTCAGTTGTTTACTGCTTTACATTTATTATAACTATAAACGCGAGGAAAAAAGAACTGGGCACGGACCTCACAAGTTCCGATAAGTCGAGAGAGTTCAGAAGGATTCCAAAGGACCAAATGAGACATGGTGATGCCGCTCTCGTCCAGAAGATGAGAAAATCCACGGATTTGGTTCTCCTCGTCTTCCAGCAGAGACTCGAAAACCACCATTATAGCTTTCATCACAGATTCGGAAGTGTGGAGGTCTGGATCAATATTTCCTGTAAAACAAACCCCGTTCATAAATTGATATGTGGCGGTAATAACCTCACCAGTTCCCATAAACATGCAAATATTTTCCTGTACACGAATTGCTCCAACTTAAAAAAAAATATTTTCTTCGCCTCATACTTGTGCTTGTAAGAATTCCACATTAATAATTCTTGGACTAACGTGTACTGCTAATTTTCCTATAAAATATTTCCGTCAGAAGTCATCATACAAGAAGTAACCATACATACAACATAGCTTCTATAATGCAAAATAACTACAACCTACTGTATTTAATTTACATCGGATCCCTGACGTGAAGGATTAGCATTATATAATTTCTATAGTGAAGTCTTTAATACAATCCCGTAAAATTGCTGTCTCATCTCTCCCCGACAATACAACACATTACAAGCACATGTGTATAGGTAATACATAATAAAGGGAGACAAAAAGCTCATGGGTCTTCCATTTGCCCTGGGGATACAATTTCTTTCCACATGCCGTTTCAGTCGGATTTCCATTATCAAGTAAGAATATATGCACATAGGTATAAATAACATTAGTAACACAAAAGAGTGGTAAATCATTGTTACATTTTTACTTCCTTTAATAAGTGGAATAATTCGAGACGTTGATACTTTCAGGAGTTACAAAAAAAAAAGGCTCAAAGAAAGCAAAGTAAAATGTGATAAAGGTGATGGCGTGTTTTTTATGGGCTGTATTATGACCGTAGGGAAAACAAAAGTCAAGCAGTAAGGAATAGGAAAGTAAATGTATTGGAGTGAAAAAAAATCCTTGAAGTAAAAGTCATTAAACTAGTTGGATTAATTAGGTCATTTTCCAGTATAAGATGAACAGCCGAGTGAAAGATACGATGAAAAACAGGTCATCGTATCACCCTTTTATACTAGTGACGGGGAGTAAAAGTTCTGCACAGAGACAGTCTCATTCGAACAACAAAAGGGATACGTGAGTCAGAATGATTGTATACACAGCATGTCAAAACATCGGTGACACCATTTTAAAAAAGAAACAACTCATAGCCATCAAGAGGCCTTAGTGTGAAGTTTTGCATGTAGGAATTGGAAGTAGGGGGAAAAAGAGAGGTCGAAAAAAAGTGAAATTGGTACAAAGTCAGCAAGTTTTAGCATGGTAAATAAATGATGGGTCAACAACACCCGCAGTTTGACCTAATAAATTGGGAGGCAGACAGAAGACGTTCTTTTTTTTGTACAAAGGTGAGGTATCAAACACATGCAATTCCAAGGAGTTGTACAGGTGACCAATCAAAACGAGAATAAACACGAGTAAACTGCATTATAGGCCATGCCTGACGATTCATTAAAAATCAAAAACATGCACCTATACTTGTATACACCGTCATAATCCGTTTTTTGAATCAAACAAAGGGGGAGGGGGAAACCAATGCACGGAAATCAACACCCATGAATTGTCTTCCAAAACCTCATCATCGTCAGCCCCGTACATCCCTTTGCACAACGACTGCAAGATGAAGTTATTCAACGTTTCTTGCGGAGATTGCAAACAAAAAAAAAATGACTACCCCAGCTACCCAAGCTTCAATGTTAAAATTCAAAGACAATCATCATGATGCAAGTGGCGAAGAGGGGAATTCACTTTCATAGAAATAATGGTACTAATAATGATTCCATACAAAACCGTTAAACGAGTGTAACCACAAAAAACATCCAATGTACAAGTGTACTGCGACAATATGATAGAAGACGAGAGTGAATCAAGGAGGCGAAGGGAAATACAAAAGCCGTACATACAAATTTCTCTGGGCTTCTTCGTGTACAAAGATTAAAACTCACCACGAGGAATGACGAAGAAACAATAAGCCAGTGGTGCATTTTGTAACCCACTTAACAATTATTTTATTGCCAACATGTTATGTAACTTTATACACATTTCTCAGAGAAAAAGACGAAGAGAGAGATAGAGAGAAAGATTGAAAGAGAGAATATGACGTGGGTCAAAGCAATGTGACTTGCTTGCCCCTTCATTAACTTTTCAAGGGAAGATATGTGTATACATGTATACATATGTGCGTATACCACAAATATGCACAGGAGAAGCAACGCAAGTGATCAAATTCACCAAAAAAAAACGTATCGTACAATGTTATGGTGCGGCACCGACACAGCAATATTCTTGTGTAGTTTCAGTGGTGCTCATTTGTTATACAGGCAATACAGGTTTGATAATAACCATCCAAAACAAACCTGAGGGACTCGCCAAGATCAAAAACATTTGGTAACATTGTAACAGTAACATCTATCCCACCGTATAGTGTGTAGTGTCATATTCTATGCCATCTTGTAAGCTCATTATTGCCAATCGTCACGGGAAGGGACGAAAAGTTCAATGTGTCTGCGCATGCAGCACGTGGACATTTTTTTTTAATTCGGGGTGGGGTGGGGGTTACGAATCAACCTTCTAAAGGTGTGGTGTGACAAATTAAATGACTGACACTACCCTGAAATGTTAACTCTTTCATCATTGCTATAATGATTGCATTCATTGACATCCAGGCAGAATGCAAAATTGCATCCTCAGTTCATGCGAACTGCTCGTACATTAGGTAAATATGGGCTGGGTAATCCCAGGATTAACTACTAAAATGTCTTGTCTGAACGTCTAGAAAACAATTTTCGAAATTAAAATAGCATATACTTGATCCTCAACAAGTTCAAATAAGTATGTATTGATGTATATGTATATGCATATACTATTTCTTATTGAGCCAGTTCCGGGTCTGCACCGACTTCTTCCGTTTCCCAAGCCTAACCGTCAACGACAATGACACTGAAATAACAGGAGTAAAATGATCGTGTTCACTAATTAACCTAACGAACGTTCTCTTATTCGTTTCTTTCCCTTTGCTTGTCTCAACTCTGACCAGCCTATTTATCTGGACATAAAACTGATATTTACGTAACTTTCTACCTTGCAATGAAGACTGATATCTGTGCAAAACAACCAAATAATCTTTTGTTTCTAGACAAAAAAAAGTCAGTGTATGCAGGGCTATGTATTTGTACCAAAGTTGTGTTTTACGCATAAAAAATTAAAAGGAGTATTTACGGTCAAAATTGTTCCGATTACAGAAAACCTTTGTTCTTGTACGAAAAAACAAATGGTATGAGACAAATTTTAGCGCTTATTTATCAGAATAAAAAAAAAGTAGACAAATGATCGGCTATAAAACAATGGAGGAAACATGCCCTCAGAGACCTTGGTGTGCAATGGCTTGACGAGCCTAGAAAAAAAATTAACTACTGATCAGCACATGGCCGATTTGTTGGAAAGTTCAATCAACCATAACTATAATCATAAAGACTGAGACTTTGTCACGACAAGAATCGTTTTATGCGCCGTATGCTCACTGTTAAATCGTGTGTCGTTCCCTCTGTGAAGAAGGAGAAAAATCGCTTCGTAAATGTATCTTCTTGCACAAATACTTGCAATGATGTAATGCATGCTTTATACTCCACCTTCATTAGGACACAAATATTTTTAACAGCCAGTTAATTTCTTTCCCTGTACCATTCTTTCTCTCTTGGAAAGTAAGTGCAACCTCCTTCAAACAGTATCATTATGTTCATACAGAAATTTTTATTTTGCACAACTCCTGCTCTTTCCCAATTCCGCTGCACCGAGTGGTCATACAGTTCAAGGTACGGGAAACTCCGCAAAAAAAAAATGATGATCATATTTTTCCAATAATGTATTATTATTGGTTTTTCAGTTCACCTCACGTATCATTAATGCGTTGATATATTGAAGCCAAACCCACTACGCTTTTGAAAGTATTTGGGTAACGGGATAATAGCTGTATTCATAATACTAATTCTAATACTAATTGCCAATGCGTGCAATCCAAATATGGTAACCGTCACGGGAAACATTTTTGGGATCGTTTTTCTGTGGTTTTTCATGTTAGTCATGGCGGGTTTTTTTGCGCATTGTCGCTGTTATTAGGACGAAACGAACATGAACTTTTTGGATTTTGACTCCAGAAATTAAAATAATTCCGGGAACAATGCTTCCAGAAGTTGGCTCGTTTCGGAACCGGAAAATCCGGATGTACAACAAAAATCTATGCATGCTGTATTTTAAAACTCGTACTCTGAAACCATTTCCAATTTTTGGAACGTTTGTTCCTTGAACGGAAAATAACAAAAGTCAGGTTTAACAAGCAACTAAAAACATGTGCACTCAAAACTCCGACCAGAACGTATTTATGCAAACAAGCTATGGATGGTGTGGGAGGGCTTGGTAGTTTATAGTTTGTTCTGCGCCTCAGCATTATTTTTATTGGTCAATAAAATTTGCAATTTTTTCCCAGACCATTATTAATGCCATTGGTTGATTAAGAAATTAAATGTCAAAAAGAAAAAAAAAGGAATTGACCGAAACTTTCAAGGACTTGCGACAACTGAGCCTATCTCCCCAAAGGAACACAAACCCTCAGAGTCAGCACGTGCATTGTTTTTAATAGTAGGTAAGTGGAGGAAATTGAATGGTATGTAGTGGTGAATATTAATTCATTTTTACTTACATAAAAATCTATCATTTTCTGTGCTAATTCTTCACACTTGTTCTTCAACCACATTGTATACAGTATATACGCAAACGATTTAAATCATTTCTAAAAAATCATGCTCGTGTGCCTGCAGAAACTACAATGGCAAAATCGAACCTATCCCGTTGGTATGTACAGACGTACATATAGAAAAAAACGTTTCATGTACCCCCAGTGCATATAGGACGTCAGAAAGATTATCCTCTCACAACCTAACCACTGGCTCTTTTTTGAATAAAATGCAATCAATCGTTCACTCTCTCCCTTTCCCTCTATCTGGTCTTTTCGTAAAGAATTACAGGTACACGTTTTGATTCTGTTGAGAATGAGCGAGAAGAGGGGAAAAAGGAGTTAGAAAAAAAGAAAGAAAAAAATTACATCACACTGATGACGATTATCTAGCTAGTTACAGGCTGTACAGGTAGGAGACAGAACATTTTTTAATAGAATTTCTTCATTCCCCTAGTACGTTGTAACATTGCTCTGCCGTCAAAACAGTATGTACCCATACCCTAGCATTCTTCTACGTCATTTACTGTACACAAGTACACCCAAAAAAATAAAAAAATATATATTTGGTATGCAGTCAGTGCCCTTGCCATTATTCCACAGCTAAAAAAGAGTGATAGTAGAAGTGTTGTTAAAAAAAATGGAAATGGTCTATACACAAAATTTTGTTCCAAGCTAAAGGTGCTGGCACAAACACTAAGGTTTTTTGCTCCACCGTTTACTACAGCACTACTTGGATTTGCAAATAGAGGTAACGTTGCAGAGCACAAAAACTAAAATATTTCCTGCCTCATTTCACAGAGTACAGAAGCACGCGCCTTCTGGGATCGCAATAAGAGTGTTACGTGTCAGAGGAGTTACAAATGATGCCTCTTACCTCCCACTGTGAATAGGACTCGCCGGCCATGTTGATCACGTTTAGGAAGCGCAAAGGCAACTCTGTGTCAAAAGAAATTAAATATTATTTTTTGAACATTTTTAAAGGACTCAATTAGTGTCCATAGTTGATGCATTTTTTCGTTTGCTTTTTAAGCAGGAGTTTCCTTTCCTTGAGGAAATGTATATGCATATTTTGTTTAATTTTTGAATGACAAGAATGTCCGTAAATACTATCCAGCTTATCAGGCTGGTCCAGACTGACACTCTACTAACCATAATGACTAATATGTAAAATACCTTACCCACGGTTAACTAAATCCATTACGAGGGGATCACTTAGTCCAGTATTGTGGAACCATCCAGGATGTTGCTGCCTCATGGCAATGTACTTGAGCAAGGTTTCCTGAGCCATGGGAACACTGAACTTTTTGTTGCGAAGAAATCGAAGGATGAAATTGGAATCTGGTAAAAAGGAAAAAAAACACGCTCATAATGTTGTACAGATACCGCATACATAATTGTGCGTAGTTCAAATGTCACCGAAAGCATATCCACTTTACCAGCGGATGAAAATAAAATGGTTCAAGTCCAAAAACTGAGCTTTATGACAACAAAATAAGGTAATGAGAGGGAGAGCGGCAAAACTTCTTGCACTTGAGATTGCATCAAAGAAAGGGAAAAAAGCGTTGCACGACCACCAAGTCATGAGATTACAGGTGATGGGCAAGGCTTTTTTTTTGTGTAACAAAAAGTACATTGATCATGCAGTTGTGTAAGGTTGAACTTGTTGTTACGAATTGCTATTACATTTGTCATAATAATAACACGGTGTAATAAAATTATAACAACACAAGGGCATTACTATTATCATTAAAAAATTGAAGAGGTTGACAGTAAAAAAAGGCGTTTCTGGGAACACAATGACGTACCTATCCTGCAATCTTTGATATAACCAGTCTTCTGAATCCATTGTCTCATTTGTTCCAAGGCTTGCTCCCGAGTTTTGTCATCTTCTCTCAGTTCTCTCTTGGCAATCTTGAGCAACATGGGATCTAGGTTGCAGGTGTACTTGTCTGTTGTGTACAATTTCCGGAACTCTTCCTGACTCAAATCCGGCGTACGTGTTTCTTGGCCCATCTTGATGAGGTATGTGGATCTATTCAAACCATGTACATACGCAAGCTCGAGATTACATTTAATTGCAAATTTTTTAAATTCGTCCCCAGTATGTACGACCATTTCAAAGAGCGACTCTTTCCCTTCAGAATCATTTTGTAATTTGATATCATCCACAAAAATATCACTTCTTTCACACACTACAAACCGCACTTTCTGGGGCACAGTGAGATAGGGAAAAAAATAATTCATGGAAATTTACATGGCTCCCCTTTGTATAATGAACACACTCATCACAAAATATTTCACGTTTCAGTAATAAACAAATTGAAAATATACAAACATGCCGATATTTGAAAAAAATTCAACCCCTTACTTACCGGTTTATTATTATGTCCTTTTGAAAATTGTTTTAATATCACTTTTTTTTTTAAATTCCCGTTTTGTCCAACAGTGGTATACACACAAGAAATGATTCACAATGAAAAAATAAAACAACACCAATAAAATATTTTGAGACAGTGCGACTTTGCCCCGTCAATACGCTTCCAGCTCCAACGCTGAACTGATCTCAACAACAGCGTCAGCGCGCCTTTTTCTATACGCTACAACGCTACTGCTCCACAAGTCCTTTCACACGTCGTCATAAGCTCCCACCTGGCAAGCCAGTGCTCCTTGGACTTGTCCCATCGCATACTCACGCCATTTACTTTACCTGTACAACACAAACGAAAATAAGTCCTTTTGTTCATGTACATGATTCTATAAGAGTTAATGCAAAGTACCACAAAGTTTAAATGCTAATGCCCTTTACATTTTTTTACGAACAATAATCTGTTCTTTACGTTTTTAAATTAGTTTTTTTCACCCCTAACGATTTCTTTGTGTACGTGTTTATATTATACGAATATAGATGGTACACTGTAGAATATTATACGGGATAGATGCCTGTAGATGCAGTTAAAATAGGTCCGACATTTGGAATAAGCGTAGAACATAATGTTTCTCAGATTTCATAGAGTAATGAAACCGAAAAAATAATCCATTTTATGTAATATGACAGGGACAAAGGGGGAGGAATATGGAGTAAAAATAAATAAAACTAAAAAAAATCATTAATACGAACGACAAAAAAGGTCCAAAAGGAATTTGGTTATAAAATGTAAAAGTGGATGCAGATTTAAATGACGGTGTGGTGACATGGGATTTGCTAGCTACTAATTCATTCTCTCCTACTTCCTTTATAAATATTCAAAACTGTGTTGACGAGACTAACCAACAAAAATCTGCCGGTATAAAATTTGCATTCTTAAATGTACGGCACAGTCTGAAAGGAGACATAGGTACTATAAATGCAGGTCGTGTTTCCCAAAATGCAGAAGCTTGGTTAATAGCATTCGAATTAATTACGGAAGAATATAAATATAGCATGTGCTAAAGTGTAATAAGGAAGTTTTTTTAGGAGGAACAAATACTGCTACTTGCGTGTCGACACTTAAGCATTGTTTCGACTAACTGCGCGGACTCTTAATTACAAAAATGACCAACAATAAGTGTTGTTAATGAAATCGACATAATAGCCCTATTTGGTGCAACATTTGATGTTGAGTTTGGTAAACAAAATTCCCATCCAGATCGGACAAGACCAGGGCCAGGTTAGGGTAGTTTTCCGCATCATATTTAAACACCGAACTTTTTTTAGTGTTTTTAAAATGACGTATTTTGGAGTATATAATCCTAACGAATTAATCTTATTCGGCGCTTAGGGGGTAATCACAATGGTTTGTTGTTTAGTACAATCGTATTTTACACAATTTAAGGACATTTAGACACCAAAACAATGTTTCTACAAAACTGTGGCCCAGCTTTAACGTTGAGGAATCTACTCAGTGACATAATTTTAGTCAATCATTAAAAAAGATGCTTGGGCAAAAGTGGACTTCGCTTTTTTTCCAGAAGCGAAATTCATATCAATTCCTGTAGGCTTTGAGATACATTATTTTATTAAATCTAGGGCAAGATAAATTGCATTATTGCAAGACAAATTTAAAAAAAATAATATCAAGAGAATATTTTTAAAAAATGTTTGAAGATGCTCACACTGTCACAAGTAACAGTCATATGCTTTTTTAGAATCTTAGAATTGAAAACTCCTCTTCTAGTGTCTTGGGGAAACTTACTCCGAATGCTCTTTTGGTCCAGAACCTGTGTTTTGACGCAATACGAGCAAACAGTAGACTTTTGTGGTTTCACGCACCTTAATTCGACAAGGCCAGTTACATGATACAAAAATTTGACTAAAAATCAAGCAACTCAAGGCGATATGTAAGTACAGCGCTAAAAATAATATCAGTTGAGTGTCCTGAGAATGCCGCACGCGTTTCATTTATAATTTCAAGAACTGAGACTACAGTTGATAGATTTCCCCTTAATTTTAGCTTGGGCTATAATAACTTTAACATTCATGCATGCATGCGTTTGTGGGTTTTTTTTATCCTTCTGTGAGAAGATTTCGTATTATGAAAATTGTTATATAGTACAAAAAAAGTCGTGTAGGTAGGTCATAAAAAAGGCAGAAGGCGCCTTCGACTTTTGTGATACATGCAGCTTTGAGGCTTGGAAATGTATCCATAATATGAAATGGTTCACGAGGTGTAGCAAGAATATTCGAAATGATCGTTGAAAACATGGTCTTGCCACATATTTGCTTGCAGCTCTATTCATGAGTTCATTTAGCCCCTCTATTATGTACAAGTTTTTGGGTATCATCAAAAGAATGAATAAGTGCATGCTGACGTACTGATAACAACTATTTGATTGCAGAAATTATTAGTTGTTACTTGACAAGGTTTACCTTTGTAATAAGGGATGCTATAAGTACAGTGGAAGTGGATCTTTTATTAATTAAGAGTGCGGCCATAATGGTCAGCAACCAGGAGAAAAGTCCGTTTGTATAGGAAGGTGTCTATTCACATGTGATTGGAAATGTGTCTTCCTTTTAAACGTTTAAACATATTGTGTACACGTTTATATCATGTATATATACATATGTATGTATATAATTACATATATGCCGCCGTAGGAAATTGAAAGAGGTAAATGATGGAACATCATTATACAATAATAATTTTTCAGTTCACACCGCAAGACTTTAGTGCTGCTTTGTGTATATACATATACATGTTCATTTTTTCCATCTGAGAGCTTTCAAAACCTCTAGAACGTACATACATATGTGTGAATAAAATATGATGCGTAATAAATATCAATAAAATATATAAGTAGCCAGATTGGGGCAGGGTCACAAATCATGGGCAACTAGAACTCCTATGTATTAATAAGTGATCATTGGGCTATAACGTACAATGTGAGGAAAAATTACTAGTAACATGAAACAAATGTCCACCTCATTACATCTTGTACTGTACCTGCATAAATTTAGACGTAAAAATACTAGATGATGCGAGGTGTAGAAATAAATGCTAGTAACGGCTAGTTCATAAATTGGTCTTCTATCTCCTACCAGATGTAGTGATATATATGGAACAAGTTTCTTCATTTTAGATTCTAGTCAAGTTTCCAAAAATGATAGTGACAGTAGGCAGTGCAGTGTGAGTAACGTATTGGGAATGAAAAACGTTACACGGTAGTAATAATATGTTTACACATGTCATTAATAATTTCGTCGCCCATGTCGAGCTAGTAAATAAATCATAAAAAATAATTTATTATTAGTGGTTGAAAAGAGGAGCTCCTTATGCCGTCTAATTTAGCGGGTATGCTGTCATGTATTTTCGGATTAGCATTAGGCACCGAGATTGACAAAAAAAATGTCAAGGATTATAGAGAGAAGGGTTAAATAAAAATAACGCAAATAGAGAAAGAGGCGAACAATCGGAACAATCCTCGGGTAAAGTATTGCAAGAGAAAATGTGTATAATTTATGTTTTTTTTTTATTAAATTGAGAGCACAATGGACTCCATAACCTTCCGAGTGACCCCACACAACGACAAGCAAACGCAAAAGAGCAAGAAAAAAAATTGTGTCGCAGGTCATTATGAGAATTTTGACATTCATTCGTCTCAATCATTTTTGCTTTCTCTTTGCGACGAAAAGAAGAGTCATCGGAGACGTAAAAGGGAGTGGGAGTTCCATTCGAATTTATTGTACGAGTCCTACACCGTGCATATAGACATGTCTATGTAGAAAAATACGTGTGTGAGAGAGAACCAGTACGGCACCTTTTACATTGCGCTAAAAAGCATAAAATTGGAGTAAGTAAACAATTAATACAATTAACCCCTTCAGATTCCTCACGTGATTGCCCTGATTATTTGAGCTAAAGGCACTTGGCACCTGAACATAGGGCGGCTCATTGAATCAAATGCATCATAATTGGTTGGAATGGTATCAGAATGTGAACTCAAAGTTCAAGCCTGTTGAATAATGTGCTAAATATTAAATAATAGTTAAATGAGATGTGAATTCCCCTCCAATAAATCAATCCATTAAGCGCTGTTCATGTGACCCATATTTGGTTTTAGAACTATAGCGTGCTCACGAGCTCTCTTATTATCAAACATTAGATAGATTCATTCTACATTAAATCATCTCTCTAAGACTGACCTCCAAATCTATGACTTCCATATTATTCATCATTAAGCACCACTAATTACATATTGTAATTCTTGAGAAAAATGTAATTTTTCTAAAAAAAGAGAGCATTAAAAAATAATCACGTATTATGGTTAACACTAGCACGCACAGTGTCTAGCGTCTAGCTAGTTGTATGTAAGCGTGTAATTATATTATGCAATTAACTCCAATTTTGCTTTTTCAGAAATAGACACGGTTCACAAACTTTGACATGTCTTTGTAAGGGCATTTATGGGGTCTTCACGCACAGTATGTGTAAATGACACTTTGAACTACAAATACAAGAATATTTGTGTACCACAAATTTATTTTGAATGTGACTGCTCAGGTAAATAAGGCCATGGCCATTATCACGCTCTCTTGTCTCCCTACAGTGAACTTGGAAAGTTACCAAAAACTGCCATGGGATTTTTACCATTTTTATTTTCTATATATTTTTAACATTTACCTTACCCTTTCATTTCTCTCTCTCTCTCTCCCATTTCGCAAACAGACTGCACATCACAATTTGTCATCTTTATACATACTTTATGTCTCTTTATTTAAATCCCCCTTGATGGTAAGTAAAAGAGCTGCATTAGTGATAAGTTACTACTAATTACACGCAAAACAAAAGCTTTTACAGACCTCTGGCTCTGGGATATCTATATATAACAAAAAATAATTAAATACATATATAAATACATGATTTTGAATTGGACAATAATTCCAGTTCGTAGACAGATAGACGCTTTTTTAATATCTCATAAGTTGTACTACCTGTTAATAATGCGTCTTACAAGTAGCGTCTTGTCAAGAATTTCGTTTTTTACGAATAAAAATAAAAAAACCTGAACGAAAAACGTATTATCTCCCTTAAGACATATTCATATTGCCTGTTTCTATCTTTCTCCCTCATAATTTACCTTGCTAGCCATCACCATCATCATTGTTTATGGCTACCACCCCGAAAGGCTTGGGTCCTTTTACTTGTTTCCCCCCAAATATTCTGTACAAACATTTATACTGTACTATACATAATTATTATTAAACAACTCTTGTTTTTGTACTTCGTTCAAACTGACGGTGTCAAGAACATTACGTGTAGATGTCCTGAAAAAACAACGAGGCAAAAAAAAAATTGAAACTGTTTGAGGTCATCTCAAACAGTTTGAGGCAAACCGTGACCCAGAGGAGTAAATGCATACAAAAGCAAATAATAGTGGGATCAGAAGAAAAATGTTTGCTCATAATCATTCATGTATTAGGGTAACTGGCACCATACTTATTACCATAATAATTGTGGCAAAATAGAAAGACAAAGTAGCTAATACACAGCTGTTAATATCTTTTAGAATGGCATCTTACTATATGGGTAAAAGCACCCGCTCTCAATAAATGTGTGTCTCTCTCTCTAAAAGCTGGTAAATAATGAGGCTCTCTGTCACGCTTCTTTCTCTTTTCTCACGATAGGTGTGCATACATAAACTTAAGCGTCTGTACGATTATCAAGAATATGTAGCATTACGAGTAAAAGTGTAGTAAATGATCCAAGAAGAGAACTTTCGGTCAAAGTTATAGGATTGCGTAATCTTGAACTTGTTGATGTTAATAATAATACATTATAGAAAAAGACAGATTAAGAGTAGGAACGAGACAGAGAGAGGGAAAGAGAGACCTCACGATCACCACGGTTGTATGTAATATACGAGAGTGCATAGTGCATTATTATTAAAGCTCCAACTCACTTTCATGTTCATTGGTAAATCTCTTAAGAAGAACACGTAATGTAAGGAGTTATACAGACGTGGGGGAAAGTGGAAGGGTTAAAAAGATTGTATGTGATCAAAAAGGAGTATAACATGTACATATACAATTTACGTATGAATATATACATATATATACTTCTCGTATGTGTGAAATGCCTTGAACGATCAAGGGGCAGGGAGAGACAATCTCGCGGAATTGTAAAGTTACCTCGTAATCAAGTCAAGTACAGGTACAAATGCCTACACAAACTACACATACGTACTACAAACGTATACCTAAGACACATATGTATGTGTAATGTAATAACTATACCTAAACTTCGCCTTGATTCTCCCAAGCTGCAATCCTTTTCTTGAAGCTAAATAGCCAAACCTTTTTTTTTTATTTAGTGAAAAAAAAAACGAAAATCTGTCTCTCTCTCAAAAAAAAAATTCAAACACACACCAAAAGAACGAGTAAATGCAAATGTCTAGATGTCAAATGATGCAAAATGCAGACTCGAATGAATTCATCTAATCCTTGAAGGGTTAGAGACAAATGTTGCCCTGGGGGGATATTTCTCTGTCCGTAACACTATAGCAAAGAAAGAGTATCAATTTAACGGCGAATATGTATACAAAAACATTTATTTTGTATTTTGTACGGTGTATTTTCGACACTGACAATATTATTTAATGGGGAAAAGTTAATAGAAAAAATTTAAAGGGCTAGGGAACGTTACAAGCGGTTAATATTGCACATCACATCATTGATCATGTCAGTAAGTACAAAACTTTTGATTTCGTGTGAGCATATCCTATTTATCTGGCAAGGCAAAAACATTGTATTCCTATAACAAAAAAAATATCCTTTAGATAATTTATAGACCACAGCTACTTTTCAGACAAATTTATTCACAGGGTTACGAACATATTTCTGACTTTCACCCAACTATGGTCATGTCCATCACAACGTGGACTTTCACCAGATTGCTGCGGCTTTACCGGAACCGATTTTTCATGAAGCCTTGATAGTACATACTGGAATCAGCTAAAATTCTACACTTTGTTGAACTGAAACGACCTTGGACTCCTAAACATGGAAACTAAGAGATTTGTAACAACAATGTATATAATTTAGACATTCAAAATAGGCTCAATTACAATTCTGTCGGGTAGTGTCTGTGGTGAAATAGTGCATTCACATTGCCGTGTCTAGTTACATCTGCACACTTTGTCATGTTCTTAAAAGATGCACTCAGCATTTCTAATGAAGGTCATTAATACTGCATCATTATTAGAGATTTCGTTAGACACAGAAGGGGAAGGGGAATGATAAAAAACTATCCTTTGGCACAATTAATATTATATAGTGTAAGTACCTCTGCTTGAGATAAAATGCCTGCAAAAGCTTATCAAGTGAGGCAACTAATGACACGCATTGTCTTACTTGCATATATTACCTGCAATCTAATAACTTATACGCGCGTAACGATTGAACAAATGTTACAAACGTTGTAATAGTAGAAGGAACATTTATCGTTCGACAATTCGACTGAATCCAGCATCAGAGGCGTTACAGACCTCCGTGTGGTTACTTTTTTGTTTTGCATTTACCCATTTTTTTATGAATATTGTTATTATTCCTGGGTGTGACAGATGATGCGTGTACTTGTCTAAGGTAAAGTTGACTAGTTAAAACCTGCATCAAAGGAATAGTGAATTTACACTGTTTTTACTCATCTATTTCGTTACCCTTTTGCAGACATAGGTCATTACGTATAAACATATGCATATGCTTAATTTCTCACCACCGATATTGAGCACAATTGGATTTGTACATTTGAATAAACGTGATTTTTCTTCTAATGAATTCTGTTTTTTTTTCGGCTTGTTTTTCCAGAAGATTTCTGTATGGGTTGCATTATGTGTTGGTGCCTCATAATTAATGCAATACAGTGGCAGCACGTGGGAGCGACTCCGTGCACATGAAGCAACGGGATGGTGCATGCAATTCATCGGTGAATGTTTGTTTACTTGCGGTGTAATAATTTCCCACGGCTTCCCCCAGAAATCTGATGATCCGGTGAAATGAAAGAATGAATGAATTTTGTGGTTTCTCAAGGACATTTTTGCTTTTCACCCCTTCGCTTCAATTACTGCGGCTGTTGACACGAGACGAAAAGTGCAGAGGTTAATTTTGTGTTGTTCGTTGAGAAGGTATAGCATTTAATGGACAATGGCACAAAAAATGAAAAGTTAGCTATAATTCTAAAGGCCGTTAGATTTTTTTTTACTGACTCATTTGTAGTTACCTATTGCACATTTCTAATGCCTTCTGTCTCTCTCGCTCACCACAAGTGTCTCTTTTGCAAATCTCCTTTAGAGTTAATAAGTGTTTTCATCACTGTGCTCTGGCAGGCAGACTCCTTTCAACTTCCAACTCTTTTTAAAATATGCACGTAAATCATACTACAGTAGCTTCACCATGTGTCAGATTACTCAGTCGGTATCCGCATCTGCTAGAGTAAATGCATCAGCATGTGCATAACCTTTTGCCTTTATCACCTGACATTGTACAGGGTGTGTAAAAATATCTAATGCCTCTCCATATAACGCAAACTTCAAATCTCACGGAGACTTTCGATAGCTTAATTTGAAACCCGTCAAAATCTGTATAATATACATATACAAAATGTTCGTTCTCTCAGATCATTCTGACAGAAATGGTGATTAGCAGGCTTGCAAATATTTTTATTCCAAACAACTATGTACACCTTTAAGTTGCAGTGATCATTTCGATAATAAAAATAAGCTGGGTTCACCTGGGAAGGTCATTTATTTTTGTGCTTATTTAAATCCCATACAATCAAAATGGATCAACAGATGACTTTGGTGAAGAGCATTTCCCTGGGCATGGTGCATTCCTAGATGCAAAAATCACTTTTGAGTAAGCCCCGTTTCCGCTCGCTTTACTGTCTAAATGGTAAGAAAAGGTGAAGCACCGATTTTATGCGGAATGCTTACTAAACATTTACATAATTTGTTGTGGCCATTTGCTTAATTATGGTCTGATTTGGATGATCACTAATTTGTTGCTTGTAGTTGTAGAATTGAAAATGTTCAAATGAGCTATTGCAAAATTGCACGTCTATACATGTAATTTGTAGTTTGATCTGTGCAGAGGGGTAGGGGCGCCAGAAATTTTACATACCAAGTAGACAAGTTTGGTTACTGCTGAATTTGCTCTTGGATGTAAGGTGTATATCCCCAAAGGGTTACAAGTTCGAGAAAGAGGTGAAAGGGGGAAAATGAGCAGTTATACAGGAGAATGTTATCATGTTATGTATTCCAATACAATATGGGCAAGTGTAAGTGGTATGAAAGTAAATGAAATGAAAGGTACATATATTGCAGATATGTTTTTTTT
>JAQGBT010000721.1:0-43537 GCA_034698585.1 Disparrhopalites patrizii | reverse complement strand
GTCGGGTGGGGATCGAACCCACGCCCTCTCCCAAGCAGCGTGCACACGGTAGCCACTGCACTACCTCGTCCTGGTCACATACCTATATATATTATAATATGAAATGTTATAGCTTTTGGACGCAATAGATAATGCCACCAAAGAATGCAAATTTCGTTACGAGCACCACATGGAGCCAGTATGTCATATTCCACATAACCGAAGACTCACCAAGGACATGTCCTACGTTCATTGGGAGACAGGAGAGCCTCTCAAAATTTTCTTTGTCCCCCATTCCCACAACGATGCAGGTATGACATCTTTATTGCCCATACAAAACAATGCAAATTTTCCTAATGAAAAAGTATCCACCTAAAAATTTAGGATGGATCTACACCTACAATATGTACTATGACGTCTTTACCCGGGAAATTTTGAACCACGTGGTTGAGCATCTTACGAACAACCCGGACCTACGCTTTATCTGGGCCGAGATCTCGTTCTTCACTCGTTGGTGGGAGGATCCGCGCACGACTGACCGGCAGAGGGCGCAAGTCAAGCGGTATAGATTAGTCTAACGAGCCAGACAATTTTTGTATGTCCTTCTTAAAATTTTTTGTTATTTTTATTATTGAAATTTTATATACTGATATTGCATTTAAGCTTACTGGAAACAAAGCAGCTGGAATTTGTTGGCGGCGGCTGGGTAATGCCCGACGAAGCCCTTGTGCATTACTATTCTTACCTCACCCAGCTGACAGAGGGCCGGCAATGGCTTCAAACAAATTTAAACTGCAGTCCAACGTATGTCCAAAATTGCTAGTTACGTATGGGAAAATAACACCATTAAAATTACCAGAGCTTGTATTACTGCTCGCATTGGATTGAACAAATTCAAGGTCATTCACGGTCATTTTAACAACACCTTGGCTAAGTATAAAATTATGCTTCTGTAGCAACGGCTGGTCAATCGACCCGTTTGGCCTATCACAATCCTTCAGTCATCTGCAAGCCTTATCCGGAATAGAAAACACGGTGATTGGTCGTGTACACTTTGAACTGAAAAATTACTTGGCCGAAAGAAAGGCCCTGGAATTCGAGTGGCAGTCAGAATTTCCATCATCAACGATAAGCCTCTTTACCCACGTTTTGCCCTACAGCAGCTACGATACAGCCACTACATGCGGTCCGGACATCGATGTGTGCAAGGTGTTTGATGCGAACATCACAGATTCCATTTATATGTTGGAGGTGGCGCATAGAGAAGGAAAAGGAAATATTACTAAAAACCTCGACGACAGGTTAGGGCGTCTCACGTATACATTGCCAATTATACATTACAGTCAAACCTCTCTATAACGGACGCCCTTATAACGGTTTTCACTCTATACCGGTGGCTGAAAATGCTTCCCTCAAAAACTTTCTCCAATTGTTAACATAGAAATTTCTGTTCTCTAAACGGTTTTTCGTTATAACGGGGAAAATATGCTGATTTAAGGGGAACCGTTATAGAGAGGTTCGACTGTACATATTTACCAAGCCTTTATGAGTCTTGCATGATGTAATATATTTTAATATTCATCATTGGGTTGTATATAACGTTCAGATCATTGGAATTGTTGGAACAATTCCGAAAACAGGCAATGCTGCTCAAAACCAGAAACGTTCTTATTCCCCTTGGCGGCGACTTCAAATGGAACTCGGACTACGAATGGAACCAAGGAATGGACTATGTGCGTCAAATCATGGGCTATATTAACTCCCGGGAAAATCTCAATACCATTGTAAGGTAACATGATAAATGGAGAAAGCTGTTTATGCTTATTTATGTCAATATTTTGTTCTTACAATTAATTCATACGCTGTATTGGATAATTACACTCTGTCGGATGCTTAATTATAGGTAAAATTTGGCACGCTTGCCGAATACTTTGAGACTGTAAAGAAGGATATATCCGCTGGTGGGTCACTGGACATTGTCACTGGAGATTTCTTCCCTTATGCGGACATTGGCGAAAATTATTGGAGTGGCTACTTTACTTCCAGGATATTCCACAAAATCCTGGAACGACAACTTATGGCACTTGTTAGGTATATAAACAGAAGCAATCGGTCTCTTGCACAAATTTGACGAGTCGTTTTTCATCGTTTTTCGGTCGTTGAGGAGCCAAATGCAAATTTCTTGTGAGCTACATTCATATCTGATTTTGCTTGTGGTTGGTATTTTTGCAGAAGTTCCCAGCTGGCCTTGTCCATTGTTATTGCTGAAGTTCGCCCAATGACTAATGAGATGCGGATCTTCGTCGATGATCTGTATCAAAACGTAGTGGCTAGTCGAAGAACATTGAGTTTAATTCAGCACCACGACGCCATTGCCGGAACTTCCAAAGACCACGTGATGCTTGACTATGCAGAGAGGTATGCCCATATAAACGAATGTAAATTTCCTTTTTGAGCCGCTAAGCCAAGTTAAATTTAAAGTCAAAGTATTCATTTTGAGTCTTTTTGAACAATTCAAATGGGACAAAATATGGAACTAGAATGATTATGTTAAATAGGATGCAGACGGCGCTGAACCAAAGTCAGTTTGTGACCATGAAAAGCGTCGAAATGCTAGCATTTTTAAGAGATGGCGCAAAACATCCAATTCCAAATCCGATTTCAAACAATTCCGCCCTGGAGCCAATTTTGTATAATTTGGGACAGGAAGACTCGTGGGCAGCGAGGTACATCCAGCTGGACGAGGAGAATCCATTGGCTATGATCGGTGTATTTAACCCTTTGACAGATATACGCCATGCCTTATTGCGATTCAACGTTTCCACAGCGTACGTTCGGGTCAGTTTGCTAAATTATTTCTCGCGAATATTTAATGCTTGAAAATTTTAAACTTATTGTGAGTCTTAAATTTGCTTTTGCAATAATGCATTAGAATTATGTACAGCATGACAATTTAGAAAAAGTTCTGGATTATACGCACAATTTTTTATGGATAGATTGCAATTGCAACTTATATTTATTGCTACAGTCAAAGACAAATATAGAGCTAATATTTTTGATGAGTCAAATTTTCAATTTTTCAATTCACCAATCAAATTTTTAAAAAATGAATAGCATAATAAACTTTTTCCGAGGATTTTCGACACTTCAATATTCATTAGAAAACATGTCTCGGAGAATCCAAAGCAAAATTTGTTGTGCTGTAGTGATTTTGTGATCAAAATAAATTTTGCCTATACTTATGGTACTTATTATATTACCTATATATTATTTATACATGTAGGTTTTCACATCAGACGGCATAAACATCCCATGGGAGATTTTTCCTCGGTTTCAGTACGACCCCAAAAATCAGGAAATGGTGGCCTACGAAAATCAGTACGAGCTTGTGATAACCATGAAAATACTGCATCTGCAAGTGAAATCCTTCTACATTGGCTATAATCCGAAGTAAGTTAAAAAAAAACTATTATCACAATTGTCACAGCTTATTGGCGTGTACATTTACCTATACAAGTGAATAAATGATTAGAAATAACAATTTTATATTTTGTCTCCAGAGCAAAGGAATCAGACAATCCTGCTGTGCAACTCCAAATACTAAATGCTCCCGCAAATTTCAGTGACAATTTCCGGCACAATTTTAACTATTTGGATACTTTAAAAAATTTCACTAAAGCCACCTTAAACATTGCGAATGAACAGACCAAACTCGTATTTGATTACGACGGTGGCCTCCTCTCCGCCATTGTGGATGGGGTTAATTTTGACCTCCAATTGACGCTTCAATAGTCAGTTTTGCTTTATCAAAGCTTACCAAGAATACGAATTTCTCGTTGTGTGATAAACGAACTAATGGAAACAATTTTAAACTTTGTGTAGTTATTCTACCTACTCGTCTGGATTGTACCTCTTCCGACCGAGCAGGCCTTTCCCTACTCCAATAGCTTCAAGCAAACCGGTCATAGTTATTGCAAGGGGAAATCTTCAGAGCTACGTTCAGGTGTATTATGACACCGTGGTTTCCAAAATCACCTTGGAAGGTCAGTATGTAAACAATCTGCAAAGAAATGTCATACACAAAGGTGCTGTTGACAATTCTTTAACATTTTGGTTGACACACAATCCCATTTAAATACATCGTGCAGGAACTAACGGAGGAATTTCTGTTGAAAACGTGATTGATCTCCGAGCCCAAAAGAACTACGAGCTAATTATGCGCTTGCAAACATCCATCAAATCCCAAGACATATTCTACACGGACAGTAATGGCTTTCAGGTACGCCAACAATTTGCATTGAAAAATATATTTAAACAATATCTAATAGCCTTCCGCACAAATTAGCTTGTTGCAGTTGGTAAATTATTCAATTTCTATTCCAGTGCTACAGTGCTACCAAAAACGGTGTCAAATTTTATTTGAGTTTGCCCAATTTTTCATGCACAAGTTGATCGCATTTAAAGGCAAATCAAAGCACACACGACATTTTGTTTTAATTTTAAATTCCCGTTTACATTAACGAAAAACTTGAATTGGCGAATGTCTATTTTTGACCAATGTCACACGTGATAAAGGTATAAATTTTGAATATATTAAATGTGGACAGATGATGAAGAGAAAACGCATGGAAGCCGTTCCTACGGAGGGCAATTACTATCCCATGGCCACGGCCGCATTCATAGAGAGCGCTGGTAAGAGGCTCACCGTCCTCGGAGCGCAGCCGGGTGGCGCTGCCAGTCTCGCGCCGGGCCAATTGGAGATAATGCTGGACAGAATCGTAAATCAGGATGATTCTCACGGGGTGGGCCAGGATGGCGACGATAATGTGGTGGTTCGAAGCTTATTTCAAATCCTGTTGGAAACGGAAAATTCCCAACCCAATTTACCAACTCGGCCTTCTCTGTCCCTGGAAGCTCACCATCGACTGCACCACCTTTTATTTCCTCCTCAATTGTTCCTCTTTCGTACCCCGCCCGTTGAAGGGATAAATTTTGGTTATGAGATTAAAAAGAAAAATGCTGTCCCCTGTGACATTCACCTTCTTGGATCAGTGCTAATGGACACGGCCAGCCCTTCGGGGGCACCTTCTACGGGCATTTTGGTTCATAGGTTGGAATCCGATCCTCGTTATGGAGTGGGGGAATTAGCCCAAATTTGTGACGTGGAAGAAGACTTTATGGGGACATTTTTCATTGGAAATGTTTTTGGAAATTTATTCCAAGAAACGGAATTGGAGAAAATGTCCTTGACTCTTACGGAAGACCAGGAGGAATTGACTAGCGTAGAGGGAATCTCCTTGGCCGTGATGGAAGTTGTTGCTTTTCGACTCAAATATACCAATGCTGACGAAGAACTAGCTAGCAACATATAATTTAATTCCAGTCCTGATTTACTGGATTCGCAATAAAAGTTTGGGTATGAAACTTATATTTGCCGTTTTGCACGACTGATGAAACAGAAAATGTTTTTCCCTGAAAGCAAAATAAACATAAACGTAGTTGAGAAATGAGATGTATTTCCTTTTTTTAAGAAACTTGTCATAACATAATTAATCTTCATCGGATTTAAATGAGATTTCTTCTTTAGATCGGCACGAACTATACCTATACATTAAGTGGCTTTGTTGCATCCTATTGTTCCGGGGGGTATACCTGTGGTTTCTTTGGACGCTGTACAAATTATGTATTCTAATCGCATAATTCACATTTTCCAATTTTTTTTTAAATATTGTATTGGCCCCAAACTTCTTGTTTCGTGATTAATATACAAACAAAATTTTCCTAGGACAATATGTGCTCTCGGTTATCTTATAGGTAATTTTATTTTTCGTTTCCATTTGAACATGTATGCAAACTTTTCCAGTATTTAATTGCGTATATTGTATATGATTTATATACATATATTAGTTGTTAAGATTCTTGGCTTTTTATTTCAGGTTTAATTCATTCATGGTATCCTCACGCATCTTGAATTTTTGGATCTTCCCCGATGTCGTTTTGGGGAATTCTGAGGTGTACCGTATGTACTGGGGGATTTTGAAGTGCGAAATCTGGTAAAATTACAAAAAATCCAATTACTAAACTGGTATCATTAGAATGTTAATAATCGACCATTCCAAACTACATTTCGATATGATTGAACAGTGATTGACAATCTTCAAAGGACAACGTAAATTTCAGTAGTGTTCAGCACAAACTGGTGAAACAATGCTTTAAATTATTTATAATTCTTTATGACATTGTTACCTGGCCTTTGCAGTAAGCCTTGACCTCATCCATTGTTAAGGATTTGCCCTCCTTGAGCCTCACCCAAGCCGCCACGGACTCACCCAATCTCTTGTCGGGCAAGCCAAAAACCTGGGCCTCCACGATATCAGGATGAGTGTGCAAGAAATCCTCCACTTCCCTCGGATAAATGTTCTCACCCCCTCGGATGATCATGTCTTTCAGTCGACCCACGACCCGAGCATGCCCAGTCTCATTTATGATGCAGAGGTCACTGCGAAAGGTCAACAATTCACACATATCAAGCTTTAAACGGATTTTAAAAAATTAAATGCTCTTCAACTGAACCGTTTCACATTGTCCCACAGGATACAAGTACTAAAATGCACAAGGCACCAAGGGTTTTTGGTAAAATAAATTGAACTGAATTTAAATTTGCTCTTAATTGAATTTAGTTGTGGTTGAATTAAATCTAATTATGATTTTACGGAAATTTAAATACGATTTTGTATTCTCACCCCGTGTGAAACCACCCAGCTTGATCAACGGCCTCTTGCGTCTTCTCTGGGTCATCCCAGTAGCCGCGCATGATCATGAAGCCCCGGAAACACATTTCGCCCTCTGACCCCGTGGGAACGATTCGGCCGTCCTTGTCTATGACCTTGACCTCCATGTGTTCTTGAGGGTAGCCGACGGTGGCGTGCTGCAAGTGGTCGTTGTCGGTCGGCAGACTTTGAAAAACCACCGGACTCGCCTCTGTGCTGCCGTAAAAGCTCTATACAAAAGATTTTTAAGGGAATTTCCTCTCTCAAATCGTCGTTAATGACGCAATTCTTGAACTTGTTTTATTTATTGATTTTTTTAAATTCACATTTTGTTATAGAATATATTAAATATATAGAGGATGGAAACATACCGCGATGCTATCCACGGTGTATTTCGTCTTCATGGCTTTCGCCAATTCCTCCGGGAGATTCGCCCCACCGGTGACAACGAGCCTCATTGAATCCAGGGAAAAGCTGTCGAAATTGGGCACGTGCATGATGTCAATGTGCATGGTGGGGGTGCCGTATATCATTGTACACCTATATTCACAGCACAAGTAAATACGCAATAAATTTTTAAATATTTAATTTATTACATTTATAATCATTTTGTAGAGCCTTTCATCAGTTCAACTGCTCTGGAAATAATTTTGACAGGTATTATTTTATTATTTTTAATATTGATTTATGTATATACATATGTACTGGTCCGGTCAGGCTGTCATTATTCGGTATTCAAATACTACCATAGCTGTGTTTAAGCAAGTAAAAAATTTAAAACAAAAAAAAAAAAAATTTGCACTTCTCTTTAGCAGCATGTTCGATGGCGGCGGAGGCACTGAACCCGGGCGATGGGAAGACTAAGCTGGAGCCGAAGTGAAGGGCGGTCAGGATTCCTGTGATGCATCCGAAGCAGTGAAAAAGTGGGACGGGTAAACACAATTTATCCTAACACAAAAATTTGTACCAATATGCTCATTGATCATAATGTGATTGCATGCACAAATTTTACACAAGGTAAAATAAATAAAACTAAATTATAAATGCCCGCAGATCCCTGTACAAGTTTTCACCTTGTCATTCAATTCAAATCGCTTGCCCACGAGGAAGGAATTGTTGACAATATTGTGATGGGAGAGCATCACACCTTTAGAATTCCCCGTCGTTCCCTACGGAAGTCATTAAAACACTTTTTAAAAATTAATTTGCTTGCTGCGACTTTATTCTAACGCAGAAAAAAACTCCATTTTTAGTGACATTCTCTTACGGGTATTAATTGTCCATTTAAACATACTATATAAAACACTAAATTTAGATTAATGGTTGAGTATATTTACGCTTGAAATGTTATTTGAAGAATATTGTTTTACCGAAGTAAACTGAATGTTGCAGACGTCATCGAATTGCAGCTTGGCTTGCGTGTTTTCCAAAATCAAAAGTTGTTCCTTGCCACTTCCTTCCTCCAAAATCTGGTTGTAGGTGAATGCGGAACTAAATAAAAAAAAGATTACTCATCACTTTTTAATTTTAATTTCCAAAGGAACTGAAATTTAAATTCATTTCTACAAAATTTGTACCTACAAACAAATTACAAAAACAAATTTCATTGTTTTCTAAAAAATGATTCATACTTGCCAGGAGCTTGGTCATCCATGGAAATAACGGTGGTGAGGTGGGGGGCTTTTTCGGATTTGATTTGATTCAAGGAACTATTAGCCACCTCTGGGACGGCCTCCACCAGCATTTTATAATAATTCTGGCTCTTAAACTGACCCGAGACCACAATGCCCTTCATTCCCACCTTGTTCAGGCCGTACAAGAGCTCCCGGGTTTGGTATGCTGGGTTCACGAATACCTTCAAAAACACGAGAGCTTAATTAATAATAATTTATGTATTGTTCAGAAAAGTATATGGACATTCTTTAGACTTTCGCGCCTGTAATAAATATTTGTTCCGGCAAACTTCAACAAAATTTGTATCCAGACTGCCCAGGAAAAATGTGCTTCGAGAACGGCAAAAGCAATTGCACCAAAAAAACTGGAACCAGCATGGCTAAATTAGTCCAGCAAAATGTGTGAAAAAAGTTATGCAAAATAATTGTACCACAAAAACCCCATAATAGTTTAAATCGTAAAAGCGGACACAAATTTGTGCCACCGAAAATCAAGCAAAAAATTGAAACAAAAACAAACTAAAATGTGTGCAAAAAAAATATCCAACAAAATGGTATACAAAAATCATACATTTTTCATTTTTTATGTTTACAAAGCACAGAGCAAAATTTGTGCCGAAACGCCCTGCAATAATTCTAACAAAACTGGCCAGCAAAAATTTGTTTCAAAAAACCTCACCAAAATTTGCATCATAAAACAAGTAAAAAATTGCACTAATAAATTAACCTAAAATTTGGTCAAAACCCTGCCCAAAACGTTTTTCATGTAAAAATAGTTTTCATTTAATATTGTATTAAAAAATATTATTTTTCACACCGAAATGAGGCCAGCCTTGGCCGCCGCCATATCCGTAATGTACCATTGTCTGGAATTCGGGCCCCAAATTCCAATTCGGTCCCCCGGTTTAAATCCGATTTTCAGCAAGCCACT
The DNA here is from genome assembly GCA_034698585.1 of Disparrhopalites patrizii. Taxonomy (NCBI): domain Eukaryota; kingdom Metazoa; phylum Arthropoda; class Collembola; order Symphypleona; family Sminthuridae; genus Disparrhopalites; species Disparrhopalites patrizii. The sequence continues at coordinate 34,184 of JAQGBT010000721.1, read as the reverse complement.
AGCAAGATTATCGCTCTAAATAAAAAACAAGCATTTTGTACAGGAAATTGACGAGCAATTCATGTATAGTACATATTACATTTCTAGGATTTCATTTAAACCAATGTCCTTTTTTTATTTTATTTATTGCTTCAATACTTTTTTTTCACAGAATCATAGTGTCATGTTTTCAATGAGTCATACTTCCTCTTTAATATCCTGAAAGCTGAGACGTTTTCCCTCTTCTGCCACGAAGAGAGCCTCCTGCGAACCAAATTTTTCCGCCGCACTGTCCACCAACTGTCCCACGGTCTTCTGGGTCAAAGGAAACTCCCCAGGAACACTGATATAGCTGTAAGGCCCCGGTTTCACCGCCCCCGAATAAAGTGTGGCAAAGGCCCTGGACAGCGCCAGGGGGTGACATCCACCCTTTCCATGACTAGATTGAACAATCACTCGACGTAACAATTGCATATTGTTCCCTTTGTACACGTGCCGACCCCGTAAAATTTTTACTATTCAAAAATCACAGGTCTTACAAAAACTTCGTACTCTTTATACGATTATAAGCAAAGAAATCTAATTTTCGGGCCTAAAAATGCATCAAATTTTACAACCAAAATTTTAGTTCAGTGACAAAATACCCTCAATTAAACTTGGCTTTATAAAGGGAATTAATTTCTTGAGTGGATGACATTAATATAAATGATAAGTATTGTGGGAACCAGATCCCAAGGAGGTGGATCAGAGGACCATCATCTGACAACTGAACCAGGGAGAGTGACAGCACATTGATACGTGTTCCAAGGTCGTGGATGCCCTTGTTATCAACAAATACAACGGTTCCATTCATCTTAAATGCACACGTGCAATTCTCCAGTTAAATTTTAAATGATATTTTGCGTTGTATATACATGGGCAAATAATCTTGTCAATTTACACGTAAGTAGGAAATTTCTTAGGGCAAGACCGTGTGTGATGGATACTGGATACAACAAATTTTATCAGGAGACTGAACGTTTTTCCTCTCCAGTACTTTATGTATACTTTATATATTGTTGTAATGGGCACAAAAAAAAGAGGTTTTTAAATGTACCAAATATAAAGCATTTCGATTTACGGAACCACCTAAGAATAAAGCCATTTAGCCATTACTATAGAGAGACGTTAAAGAACATTCTTTTATAGTAGAAGAGACAAAAAAATTGTGCCATATCCACCGTAAATTTCTATTCTAAATAAGGTTGTCCTTTGTTCTAATCTTAATTTGAAATGTATTTTAGCTTGCTGAAATTCCCGTCCAGGAATGATACGAAATGCTTTTTGCTGGTTACATATGGAGATCCATTGTTATGTATTCATGTATTTGATATTTTTCCGACTGTCAACCTGTCAAGTGGCGGTAATATCAACTATGTTACATCGATTCCAATTTGCCAAGATTGAATTGTCATTTGAATCCTTACGACATAATAAATTCTCTCTTTAAACTCTAAAGGTTCCTTTGCGTCTACAAATCGATCAATTTCTCCTCTTATAGTAAAATAAAATGTTATATCGTCAATCGACAACGGAAATATTTATAGTAACACATATGTATAAACGGAAGTTCAACAGGCAACGAGACAACTACTGATTATTTGCGATTTAAAAATTTAATGTAAGGATGCATCGATAATGTTTTATAAAATATGCTGTACATAAACAAAAGGTCAAAGGTCAACTCCAAAGGAAGGCCAAAGCCAAGCTGCCAAATTCCCTGGCTTAAAAAACGATCCCCGAAGAATTTTACGTGGGCAGTGTTTTCCATGGGGAAGTTTCGAAATCGGAAACATTCGGAGGCCCAGATTTTTTTTACTCCTTGTAAATTGTATATATGTACATAACCGTATCATATCATAAATATGTATAGGAGAATATTTTTGATCATTCAGTGCTTCTGGATTTTATCTATTTCGGGTTGTTCAGCCATGGAAAAGAAAAATCATTCAAAACAATACATTTCTTTTTGTAATGTTTGGCACATCTGAAAAATTGAATAACTGGAGCGCGGCCTTGGCCTTCCATATGGTAATATGGATTTGTGGGATAGAATTTAGAATTATATTCGTATTATATTATATATACCTTTTATTTTTGCACTTTGTTCCAAAAAGCCGTCGTATTTTCGTCGTTTGTCAATTGTTGTGGCTCGTGGGTGGTCTGGACTTTTATTATGTATGAAATATTCGTTTAGTAAATCCCGCCGTTCCCTTTGATATTTGCCGACGCGCCCACCCGCACAATTTCCCTTTTATTTCCGATTTGTTTTACTGAAAAAAAAAGAAGAAACGGAAATGCGTGCTTTTTGTATTTTTATTTCCTGCACAATCAGCCTGCGCGTTTAAGAAGACACAGAGCCACACACACACAGATATAGACAAAACGGCTGGAATTTCTCACAATATTTCTATGAATAATCAAAAGGATGGAAAATCTTCAGTTTTTTTTTTAAATATTTAAATATTTATTCATTTTTATTTTTTTCTCCCTACTTGGGAAATTATAAAATCATGTGTGGCCTTTGGCTTTTGCCTTCCCAGACGCTCCCCGGAGTTCATTGGAGAAAGACTTGTAATTGTGGATCGTTTGTGCTTCAAAAATATTTATTAGCTATTTTTTTAATACGAACACAGTTAGTGGACGAAGAAGAATTTTATATCTTTTTTTCGAAGTGATTTTTATTGTTTAACACCAGAACTGGAAATTGTTGAAAAAAAATATTTTTCTTTGTCTTTCGTGTGCAGCAGTTGTTAAAAAAAATAATTTAATCATGACAGGAAAGGTAGAATCCCGGGATAATCCAGATATATTTTCCGGTGACCTTATCTGGTGAGTACTTTTCCGGTCTTTTCTATGCTGAATATAAACTGAATTAACAAATTGTGAAAATTACTTTTGATTCAAAGTTGATTCAAAACCGTCGAAATGATCATTTTCACGTGACCAAAGCTATAATTTATTCCATTCTATTGATGCCATTGATTCCATTGACAATGAATTGAAACCCACAAATATTCTATTATGGTATCGTGTGAGATAATAAAAGTGTAGTTGAATGAAATTTCAAAAAAAATGTGATTTCAAAAAAAAAATCGAACGTAATTTTGAAATAATTTTGATGATTGTAAACAGGGACAAGAAATTGACCCAGTCCAAAGGAAAACCACAACCTTCAATGGATTTTGTCCTCAACCGAATTGCCCAAGAGGTCAATCAGTGGCATCAAATGGAGGATTTCTCTTTCCCGGACCTCCCTCAACCCAATTACCTGGAGGACGCTATTCGCAATGTAAGTTACATTTGAATTTAATATTTAGGTGCGAGTTTTTAAGGTGTAGATGTCGAAAATTATATCCTCTAGTCGAACTGTATGTTTAATGATATTGAATAATTTAATACATATTTTTGGAAAATTGTTTTGAATATTTGAATTCTTTCCATCTAAAACGGAAGGCTCTTTTGTTTCATAGGTTCCCGCCATCATTAAGATGCTGTCAAATCTGGACAATTTTTTGGAGGAAACCGAAAAATCGGAGAAGACGAGGCTCCATGGACTTTTCAGTGCGGCTGTGTATGATCAGGACATCCAACTTCGGTACATGTGGGCTGTCCTCGGTGATCGGGAGCCCAAAACGTTCTTGGAGGCTTTTTTGAGTGAGGAGTTGGTGGTTTTGCAGATCAAATACCAGTCTTCCCAGGTCAATCTTAGGAATTCCTTGAAGGACAAGTTAAGCATGCTTCAAAGTTGGGCTGGGGCATATTGTAATGGTAAGCCTGTAGGAAATGTATGGATCATTAATAAAAAATTATTGGAGTTCCTCATCTGGTGACTTGAATTTATTTTGAAATTAAATTTTTAGGTATAAGCTTGTTTTAGGGTTACCAAGTTTGGTTAATCAAGTTCGAAATTACCATTTTCGTGATTGAGACCATTGAGAGTGTATCAGTATTAAATTGTATATTGAACTCGATTGATACTCTGGAAAGGAATTAGGATTTTAATTGTTGTTCAATCAAGCTTTTTCTGTATCAGATGACAATTCTAACAGAAAACAGTGGATTTATATATGTATAGGTTAGAACATAATTGTAAACTAGAAAACCAACCAAAAGCAGTTACTTGAATGTACTTTCATAGAATTTATCAGTTTCAACAAGAACTCGCAATGAACTTGGTTTCGGACCAGATTGAGAAATCCGAATTTGTCTATTGGTATCAGTATAGTTAATCAATTTCAAACAATTCAAACTGCCGAGTTTACATTTCCAATTAACGGTTCACCAACTTGGTACCGAAATCGATATTCGCGTATTTTACTTTAACCGATGAGAAATTCCAATCATAAAAATTAAAAATAGTCATTTTCTGGATTTTTAAAAACGATTTTTAACCGGAATCATATATTAATTTCATATATATACTTAATATTTATGCATTGTATGTATCTTGTATCATTTATAAATTGGTAATGTATGTATTTTGATGTTGTCCAGGAGAATTTTGGGAAGCACTGGAGACGTTGTACGACGAAGTTGTTGATGTTCGTGGGCATTTCGAGAATTGGATTGCAGTCATCAAGGTAGAAGAGATCCGGCGAGGATATCGGTCTTCCAAAAAGCGAATTCTCCCCATCAGTGCCTTGCACCTGGCACTTCTGAACTGGAAAAAAGCTACTGGAGAATATGTCCCGGATAGTGACGAGACGGAGGAAATCCGGCCTAAAAGGATAAAGAATCCGGATTCCGGACCAGAAATGACATCAAATTGCGAGGGTCATTTCTTCCATTTCAGTCCTGGAAAGGATCTCCGGGATCCCAGGTTTTTGATGCTGGACACTGCCAGTTCTGGTCAAAATCGGCAAATGACCGGGGAACAAGGATCCAATTTCTTGACTTCTGTCAGTTCTTCTCCGGTATCAAATTCAAGTTGGTCGCCGGGACCGTGTCCGACTGGATATCATCCAAACCTTAATTCCCATGTCCAGAGTGGGACGAGCTCTTCCGGATCTTATGGCTCGGAATCAAGTTTGGCTTACGAAGATCAACCCCATGACAAATACGCTTGCCCTCACAATTTATATATTCCGAATTTCGGTTCCCCCGCGAATTACAGCTCGGAAGAAGAGCTTACGGTGAATGTACAACCGAAATCTCATCGCATGAGCATTGAAGGTCAAGGGCAATTTCTTAATTCAAGAAATTGGGATCACCTCGAGTGTCCATTTCCGCTTTCGGAAGCCCAGGGCTTCCAGAATTGCTACCTGGCTCGGAATATGACTGGCTTGTCCAGGATGAATCCCGGTCGGGAATAGTGGATTTTTCGTGTTTTTTTAAATTTTTGAACCGCGTGCGTTATTATTTTAAGATACATATATGCATTTTTACTTGTAATACGGCTAATCTGTTAAACTCTGATAATGCAATTTAGAAATTGGGGTAAATGTTTTACTTGTACCTATAGATAAACATTACGAGTAGATTGGAATTTGGTGTGATGTTTAAAGGTTTTAGCCCGGAAAATAATTTTTGGATGAATATATTGAGTCGTCATGGATGATTTTGATATTGCGGATTTATTTTTGAAGCTTTCCAGAGATATATATCAGTAATTGTAAGAATTCTCCTTAATTTAATGATATTATCATTATGTTGTGCACGGGCTATATTATGTACCCATGTATATGTACAATCAATGTTTGTAAATCTAAAGCTCATTGTACAGTACAATTCAATCTGTTTATCTGTTTACACGTTATCTTTTCGCTATTCCCTGAAAATCTTTCGATTAAAAACCGCACGACGTTACTTCATTACTGTGTAAAATTAAGGTGTAGATATAAATACATACCTGGAATTACCTAATGCTGATGAATTTAGCGTATGAAAACAATAATTAATATTTTTATTTTTTAATATTTTTTATTAATTCAAAACAGGAACTTCATTTCAGAAGAGCAGAATAAATTGGAAGGTTTTTGGATCCATTTTTACTATTTGTATTATGCACATACTTATTTCACGAGGTTAAAGAAATTTAAAATGGACAACTGGTTTATTGTACTGGAATGACCTTGAAGTTGATGCAATTACTTTCTTAAAATTCCGAGGCACTTTCTTCGGCTTTTCTTAGCAGTTGGCCGTATTAAAAATATATCAATATTTAACTGTTTTGTTGTTCATAGCTGTAAATAATTACGATTCTCCCAAGGATTTGAACACGAATACAAACATTCCCAGGAACGAAATACGCGTAGCTATACATTATTTGTTAACATCATTGTCTAATCCATATTTAATTCCTTCATGGTATCAGCACGCATCTTGAATTTTTGGATCTTCCCTGATGTCGTTTTCGGGAAATCCGAGGTGAACCGCATGTACTGAGGGATTTTGAAGTGGGAAATCTATTTAAATTACAACAAACAAATTACACATTAAACTGGTTAGATCAATGTATCAATTGACTGAACTGAATCTTAATAGTTGACCATTCGAGACTATACATTTTGATATGATTGAAAGATGATTAAATTATATCTTAAGCTTTAGAGGACAATGTTTCAATAGTGTTGAACACAATTTGGCGAATATTTTAAATCATCTAAACTTTTTTTTAAATTGTTAGTACCTGTCCTTTACAGTATGCCTTGACCTCATCCATTGTTAAGGATTTGCCCTCCTTGAGCCTCACCCAAGCCGCCACGGACTCACCCAATCTCTTGTCGGGCAAGCCAAAAACCTGGGCCTCCACGATATCAGGATGAGTGTGCAAGAAATCCTCCACTTCCCTCGGATAAATGTTCTCACCCCCTCGGATGATCATGTCTTTAAGTCGACCCACGACCCGAGCATGCCCAGTCTCATTTATGATGCAAAGGTCACTGTGGAAAGGTCAACAATTCACACATTAAATAAAGAATTACAATGCTCTGCAAGTGAAGCGTTTTACATTGTCCCAACAAGTATTTAAATGCACTGGGTACACCCTGGGTTTTTGGTAAAATAAATTGAACAGAATTTAATGATTTGTAATTGAATTTATTTGTGCTTGAATTGAATCTAATTATGATTTTACTGATATTTAAATATGATTTTGCATTCTCACCCTGTGTGAAACCACCGAGCTTGATCAACGGCCTCTTGCGTCTTCTGTGGGTCCTCCCAATAGCCGTGCATGAGCATGTAGCCCCGAAGACACATTTCGCCCTCTGATCCCGTGGGAACGATTCGGCCGTCCGTGTCCACGAGCTTGACCTCCGTGTGTTCTTGGGGGTAGCCAACTGTGGAGGTCCGCAAATCGTCGTTGTCGGTCGCAAGGCTTTGAAAAACCACCGGACTCGTCTCTGTGAGGCCGTAGAAACTCTACAGAAAGTTTTGAAACAAATTTATCCGTGCTGACAAATTATAATTAAAAATATTTGTATATATATATATATACTCTAATACATATGCATAAAAGTAAAGGTAACGTTTAGTATTGTGGCCACTTTTTTCCAACGTTTTTGTCCATTTTTTTTTCCGCTGTGGTTTAAATAAGGAATTTAAAGAAAGGATTCTAATGCTAAAATGCTATATGTAGCATTCGAAGCTATAACCAAAAATTTATGTATTCAACTCCTCGTTGATGATTCATGTTATGATTTTTTTTAAACATAACCATGGTTCACAAATGTGACAATTTGCATGTAATTGTGACCAACCACATCTTCAAGTGTGGTAAACATGTATAATTATGAAAAAAACTGTTAGTATAACTGTTAGTATAATTGCACTAATTGCAGACTTAATAGTACCTATATGTAGGGTTATCCTGAAAGTCTGGTTGAATACTTCCACAAATCCGAGAAAAAGAATACAAATGAAGAGGGTCAAGTTAATATTAAAATGGCTCCTGAAAAACGTTGAAAATTTTTTGATTTTACAATTTAATGAATTGGCCGGCCATAATTAATGATAATGAATAATATAGACAGGCTCTAGTCTTGCTAATGTGACATCCTTTTCTTTCATTACACGTAGTTCTTGGTTGATTTGGTAAGGATCACAATTAGAACTATCCCGTTGGCCACAATTACATTACAAGCTTTACCCTATACCTCTGATCTATACTGATCTCTAAATTGTTCATTTATTGTAATATATCAGGATATATATAACTCAAAATGTAAAAAGAGGTGGGCAAAAAACATACGACGACATTCTCCACGGTGTATTTCGTCTTCATGGCTTTGGCCACTTCCTCCGGGATAATAGCCCCAGCCGTGATGGCGAACCTCATGGAACTGAGGTCAAAACTCTCCAAATTGGGCACGTTCAGCATGTCAATGTGCATTGTGGGGGTTCCATACATCATTGTACACCTATATTAATAGCATAAGCAAAGATTGCGTGAATGTTTAATTATTTAATTTATTTAAATTTAAAAGTATTTTTCTGGGATGTCATCTGTTTAGCTGTTAAAACAGGAAATAAATCCTGAAAATCACACCTGTGTACGAGCACATTTACTGGAATTCTAAGCGGAATTAATTCTGCTTTTGTGAGGTGTGTGATGTATGACATGCACTACAGTGGAGTCTCTCCATAACAGCACCCCTTATAACAGCATGTTCTCCATAACGTCATGAAATTTGCAGTACCTTGTACATAGAATATATAATAATTGTGTTCTCTATAACAGCATTCATTTTATAACAGCAAAATTTTGGGTTCCCTTGCATGCTGTTATAGAGAGACTCCACTGCAACTTCGTTTAAATATAGCATTAATATATTATAAAGTGTATATACTTCTCTTCTGCCGCATGTTTAATAGCAGCAGGGGCATTGAACCCGGGCGATGGGAACACGGAGGAGGATCCGAAATGGAGGGCCGCCAAAACGCCTGTCACGTTCCCGAAGCAGTGGTAGAGGGGGACGGGTAAACACAATTTATCCTGGCACAAAAAATTTGTACAAGCCCATTAAGACCAATATGAATTATGACCATGAGCTGGCATGTTTACATAATATATTTTAATGAAATTAATCTCGAAAATGACAGGAAAAGTAATATATATAGCAAAGCTACAACTGAAATACGTACATGCATAAAATCCGTGTAACTAAACCATTTACAAGCGTTTACCTTATCATTCATCCCACATCGCTTGCCCACGAGGAAGGCATTGTTGACAATGTTGTGATGGGAGAGCATCACACCTTTCGGATTCCCGGTCGTTCCCTAAGGAAGTCATTAAAATAATTTAAATTAATTTACATGTTGTGCAACATTCTGACGCGGAAAAAAGTTCCATAGAACTTTTTAGTGACATTCTCTTTCGCGTAAAAATTGTCCATTTAAACGTGGGATGTGGGATTGAACACACTTAATTGAGATTAATGGTCAAGTATATTAACCTTAATTCAAATTCTATAGAATATTTGTATAGAATATTGTATAGAATATTGTTTTACCGAAGTAAACTGAATGTTGCAGACGTCATCGAATTGAAGCTTGGCTTGCGTATTTTCCAAATTCAAAAGTTGTTCCTTGCCACTTCCTTCCTCCAAAATCTGGTTGTAGGTGAATGCGGAACTAAATAAAACAAAGTAGTACTATTCACTTTTTAATTCGGATTTTCGAAGGAACTAAAAATTTAATTGGTTAATATCCAATTTATTCACATAAAAAAACACAAAAACAATTTTCATTGTTTTCTAAAAAATGATTCATACTTGCCAGGAGCTTGGTCATCCATGGAAATGACGGTGGTGAGGTGAGGAGCTTTTTCGGATTTGATTTGATTCAAGGAACTATTAGCCACCTCCGGAACGGCCTCCACCAGCATTTTATAATAATCCTGAGTCTTGAATTGACCTGAGATCAAAATGCCCTTCATGCTCACCTTGTTCAGGCCGTACAAGAGTTCCCGGGTTTGGTATGCTGGATTCACAAACACCTTCAAAAAGACATCAATTTAATACAGTATTCAACTCAAAATATGATATTTTTGTATAGCAGAATGTTCTACTGATTATTGAGCTCCAACAAAATTTTTATTCAACCAGCCCTAAAAAATAAAATAAAAGTTCAGTCGAAAATGTTCAGACGACATTTGTGTCGAAGACACAGAGGAAAATTTGTGCCGAAACGCCCTACAATATTTCTAACAAAACTGACCAGCCAAAATTTGTTTCAAAAAAAGTCTCACCAAAATTTGCATCATCAAGCGAGCAAAAAAATATACACTAAATTAGCCCAAAGTTTGGTCAGAAACCTGCCAAAAACGTCTCTTATTTAAACATTTTTTATTTCACATTTGTATTTACAAAATATTATTTTTCATACCGAAATGAGGCCGGCCTTGGCCGCCGCCATCTCCGCAATGTACCATTGCCTGGAATTCGGACCCCAAATCCCAATTCTGTCTCCTGGTTTGAATCCGATTTTCAGTAAGCCACTAGCAAAATTATCACTCTAAATTGAAAACAAATTGTATGAAAAATTAATTCTCGGTATGCATGTATAACATGGTATTTTTAATGTTAATGCTTCATTGTCAATTCTCACAGTGCAAACACTGATTTTTGGAGGTAGGCATGTACTCCATTTCTTGGATTTCACCTTCTTGGATGTCCTTTTATAATTTTATTAATTACTTGAATAATTTTGTTTTTTTTGACAGAATCATAGTGCCATGTTTTCAATATGAGTCTTACTTCCTCTTTAATATCCTGAAAGCTGAGACGTTTTCCCTCTTCTGCCACGAAGAGAGCCTCCTGGGAGCCAAATTTTTCCGCCGCACTGTCCACCAACTGTCCCACGGTCTTCTGGGTCAAAGGAAACTCCCCAGGAACACTGATATAGCTGTAAGGCCCCGGTTTCACCGCCCCCGAATAAAGTGTGGCAAAGGCCCTGGACAGCGCCAGGGGGTGACATCCACCCTTTCCATGACTAGATTGAACAATCACTCGACGTAACAATTGCATATTGTTCCCTTTGTACACGTGCCGACCCTGTAAAATTTTTATTACACACAAATCACAGCTTGAGCTCCTACAAAAATTTCTCACTCGAGTAATAACGACCGAGTAATAAAATCTGAATTTAATGCCTAAATTCCCACTTAATTTTATTTCAACAAAAATTTCCTTTTAATAATAAAATATCCTCAATTAATAACTGGTTTTTATAAAATTCTTATAGATAAAAGAGAAATTTTGTGGGAGCCAGATCCCAGTAAGGTGGATCCTAGACCCATCATCTGACAATTGAAAGAGAGAGAGAGAGAGACAGTGGAAGCGAGACATGTGTTCCAACGTGCTGGATGCCCTTGTTATCAACAAATACAAGGTCCATTTATCTTCAGAGCACACACGCAACTCTCTATAGTCTGTTTAAATGGTCTGTGCATAATACACAGTACACACTAGCAGATTATCTTACCAGTATAACTACTCATTTCTTATGGCATGACAATGTGTAAAGGATACGACAGAGTTTGTTTTTACGGAGGAGAACCTTCTCTTGTGTACTTGTGTATATTGTTCTACCGGGCAAAAAAATTTTAATATGTAAAATAAATGGATAATCGGCCGTGAATACCTATGACGAAGTATGCATGATTCTAGTCAAGTGAAAAAATATATTTTTAACCACATGTTGTAGCACGCGTGCGAGGAATCATTTGGAGAGGAGCATTTGATACACTGACATTCGTGCAAGGTCACGCTTTTGTATGGGCTATGCTCATGTCTCTTGAGCAGAACAAAAATTGTGTTGGAGTATTTTTTTTTTTTTTAGTTACAAAAAAAGCGTAGTGAATGTTTCAGCACTGGCACAGTGGGTCATATAAGCTTATGGAGGAATTAACCATTTTACATACAAACAGTTTATGTGTCTACGGCCACATGTATGAGCAACGGGAAGAAATATGCCGTATATGTCTCATTTACAGTGGAGTCTCTCTATAATTACACTGAAGGAAAGGAAAAAATATTATTACTGGGAAATGCTGTTATATAGATCATTAAATCTGTACCTTACATGTACGAAGGGCGGAAAAAATAATGTTGTTATATAGGAATGTTGTTACAAAGAAACTTGTTATAGAGAGACTCCAACGTAAAATCAAACCGACACGTCCGCTTATAAATTATATACAGCACATCGTACAAACTATTAGTTGGATCGCTAGATTGAAACTAAAGCACCAGAAAGTAGGCTCTCGGAATTGCTACATTCGAAGAGTAGCACTATTTTGTTTAAAAGCTATAGCCGCAGAAAGATATGAAGATTTTCCCATGATAATATCCCTATATTATCATGCTATGCATATCAGCATACGTACAGTGGAGTCTCTTCATAACAACACCCCGTATACCAGCATGTACTCTACATGTATTCCACTGTCATGAAATTCGCAGCACCTTGTACATAGAATACATAATAATTGTGTTCTCTATAACAGCATTCTTTTTATAACAGCAAAGCCAAAAGCCTGCCAAAGCATTCGAACGAGCAATCGGTTATTTGCGGACGATGTGCAATATAGAGAAAATTTGTAAGCGGAAGTGTCGGTTCGGTCTTACATGAAGCACACGGTACATCTGATTAAATCCATGCGATCCTTGCTAGCCTTGTCAGCTCAATGAATTGTGTGGTAAATAGAGCAAATAATAAAATAATTACATAATTAAAATGGAATAAATGAATTAGTATGATTATTAATTATAAATATACTATAGCTATTAGTGATTTATTTGTGACCTGCTTGTCCGGCGTGAAATGCAAGAAATTCGTGGATTAGAATCAACCTTTTTATTTTATTGCAAAACATGCACATTTGCGTTTAACTGTGTTATTGGTGGGCGTACATTTTAGTTTAACAAAGGAATTATACGGAGAAACAGTCCACAAATTCTTTGTTCGTTAAATTAAAAACTTATTGCATAAACCCGGCAAATTTGAGAAAGCGGTAGAATCCATCCTTGGAGCCGGCGAGGATGGATTCTCCGGTGGATTCCATGGACTTTTTAATTCCACCTCCTAATTCGTCTACAGTTTGCGAACTGCGCTTGGATCGGAAATCGGATCCACCCGGAATGACGTTTATCTCGTCCTTGGGTACGGCTTCTACAAAATAATATTAGCAATTAAAGCAAAAGCTCAATACAAATTTTTTCCTGACGGTATATATGCATATAGTCATTGTACACCTTTGTACAACAGTCATAAGTAATTCAATTTTATTGGTTCATATTAGGCCTTTAAATACCATACAATAAAATTATATATTTGGGCAATCGAGCATACGTGCGAGAGCCTTTTGACCTTCCGGAGTTTCGTCAAATGTGACATGGATAGAGTCCAGGATGCCGACCATCCAGTTGGTAAAGGGAAATATTCCCATTCCCGACTCTAATGGGGCAATGTAAGACAATTTCCGTACAATTATTGCATTGTACATAGCTAACCATTTGTATTCCATTTATCTAATATACACAATTATTCTATGGCTAGATGTAACATGCTATTGGGCACTTATTCATGCATGGCACATAAATGGTAAGTAATAAATTTGGGAGCCATCTTGAAAGCTGACATTAACACGGGATGTAATGGGCCATGAAGACGAAATTGTAGATTAAAATTAATGACAATTATTGAAGCAAAATTTGTACGAAAAACCCACCTGCCGCCTTAGCTCCAATGGGATCATTGGCAAAGGCTTGACTCCTTCTGGCATGGGCGGCTCCGTCACAGAATCCAATTAAGGACATCCCGCAGCAGCCCATGACGACCAGGGAAAATATTGAGCCACAAAAGAACATTATAGACAATATGGTTATGGTCTTTACAGTAGTCAAAAAAATTTACTTTGTTTGGTAATAAAATAATAAATAGACACCACTTTTGCAGTTATATATATCACCGGAATCAATAAATTTTCCCGTGGCTAATGTTTGAATAAGAATCTAAATAAAAAGTGTATAGCCACAAATAGGATGAAGTAAATGTGTCCTTTATTGCGGGATATATTGCAAGTATGAGCTTGGAAATGACAATCAACTTCAAAAGGGTGAGCCGTGGACTTGTCCGACGACTTAAAGTCTTATGCAATGCGTCCGGTGCAAACTTTCTAAAAACCTATTCTTATGATCACAATGCCAAATTACGTGATCCATATATTACCAAAAACAAAGAGTTCCCAATTTGTACTCCAGACAATGACAAGCCCCGTAAATGAGGCACATGTACGCGAATAAAAAGAACATTTTGTGTTATAAATTGTGTCAAATTTCTCTTTGACGTTTAATGGCCAAAAACAGTTAGTGAGCGTTTAATTAGGGATGTTGATGGTTGGATGGCGCAACGTAAATTTATCTGGAATCATCATCATCTCCTCCTTTGGGTGCCTTTGTAGTTGGACCCGCGCCATCGTCATCATCACCGCCCATTCCACCGAGAGCTGCGTCTAATTTGGCCTGCAATTCCTCTTGTTGCTTCTTCAATTGAGCCTCCGCTTTCTTCTTCTGTTCCTCCAACTTTTTCTTCTGTTCGTCCAACTTTTTCTTCTGGGCCGTAACTCCCTTTCCTTGCTTCGTTATCTGCGCCTGGGTCTCCTTAATTTTTTTGTCCGGTTTAGGTGCCGCGGCTGTTTCACAAAATTTAGAGGAAAATGAGCATTTAGTTTAATTGCTTGGCTATTATAATAATCAGAAGTTTGTATAATTTTTTTGCATATAAAATACACGCTTGATTTGGATTCCTAATTTGATCGAAATGTTTTAAGGTGTAAGAGCAGAGAATCAGGAAATTTCTCAAAAGTCAAATGGACTATTGGCAGCTGAGTCACGATAATAAATGCTTAAAAGAATTGCAGAAAACATTAAAAAAATTACCATCCGCCAAAGTGGCAATGATGAGGATGCAGATGAGAGTGATTGCCCAGAAGTACTTCATACTGGCAAATTTTTTTTTTAGGTATATCTTCCAAAGAAATTTTTTTAATTCCCACAGGAAATGTTTGGACCACGCGCGCTGCTCTTCAATGGACTTCGGAAGAAGGCTGATTGTGGAAGTGCCAATTTCTTGTATGCGCTTTTATACATTGGTGCTTACGCGGATGGTGCAATTGTTGCGACGGCACACAGGCGTATCCTGGGAAGGAACCCGAGCGGAAATTTGTCCGCCACGTGCATGGAATGTTTCATTTATTGCAAATTGTTTCTTAAAGTATTTCCTGTTCCTCAATTTACATCCCCGATGGACGAAATTTGCGTGGCGGTACTGGAAGTTTAACACAAAATTTGTGTGGCGTGACTGGTGATAACGATTCTTTGTTAAATTGTCGGGTAATCTTTTTCAACGCGTAGGGGCGATGCGAGAACAGAATTTACTGCCGCATTTTCAGTTTATGGCTTCTGCGTGTAGCAAATTTGGTGTGACGGCGTGTGTGTTAAAGGCATTTCGATTTACCTGAGAGTTTACGTATACAGTGGAGTCTCTCTATAACAAGTCTCTTTATGACAACAATTCTCTGTAACAACACTATTTTTCTAGCCCTTCGTACACGTAAGGTGCATATTTAATGTTCTATATAACAACATTTACCTGTAACAATATTTTTCGCCCTTCCCTTTAGAGTTTTGATATAGAGACTCCACTGTATATCACGAGTAAACGTTTGTAGTGGTAATATAGTTTTTATTATCAAAATGTTTCTGCATGTGTGCACATGTATGTATACCTTGTGTTGTATGCATAAATTGTAAAATTAAATACCAACGCCAATAGCCAGATTATACTTTATTAAAACTTGGAAAAAATATTGTATTGTCGGAAAATTAAGTTTGCTTAAACTATTTAGCATAAATGTTTGATTTATAAATTATATCCCCGTAGGATAGCTTAATTATGCAACATAAAATTAAAAATATCCGAAATTTCAGATATGCGTAAATACAGAATACAGCTTCTGGAATATAATATGGATTTTTTGACGTATTAAGCATGGCGGTAAATTTGTGTTGGAAAAAGCATATTATTGTTTAGCACTAATAAACATGATAAGAATAAAGCATAAATTTTCCGCCACTAAATACCACCTTAATAAAACGAAAGCGTGTGAACGTATATCAATAATATATTTATAGAATTTTGTACATATAAACTTGTGAAGTCAGAAGGTTTGCATTGACAAAAATTTGATTTGCAACGGCGAATTTACAAAATCTATCCACAAGAAAGTTTCTACAAATTCTTTAGCTACCCTTTCAAGTTTCAATCATCAATAACCTCAACCGTGAACGGTTATATTCGAGAAGACATTGTCCCGTCCGTCTGTCATCCGCAGTTGGAATATGAAAATCACGTATGTCATGGAAGTGCCCAGAGCCTATAGTAATAAAAATCATCCTTGTTTATCATGGTCAAATAGCTGTGATGGAAGATATTTTAATCATTTGCGTTTTGGATATATGTATATATTATTATTATTATATATTTTTATTGATCCCGCTAATGAAGACTTAAATAGAAATAAATTACCGCAGGTAAAAGCGTATTATTAATGGAAAAGAGGTTCCCCGCCGTGAGCTTCCATTTCCACGTAATTATCCATTCGGTCACCTGCTTCAGATGGACAGCGCACACCTGTACACATTGACATGGATTATCAATTAATAAACAAATTTACACAGTGCAAATTGCTAATGGAATTACATGGAGTCCGTTTATAATGTCACGTATAGATATTCTACATCCAAATTTAATCCCATATTTTAGGACGCAAAAAATGCAACATATATGCCATTCTATACAGATACAAAAGAATATAATTCCAAACCGGAAAACAAGTCCAAATTTGCAAGCGGGATAGTAAACCAAAATTTCCTTCATAATTTATTATACATAGTGGGAAAAATATCAGTTGGGACTGTTTCCAAAAAAAATATTCCGATATAATGCATTGAAATCGAAACATTGTTCAGGATTCTTTTCAGAAGTTTCTATTGGAGATAATTCATTTAACGAAGAAATAACCATTTTGAAACATTTGAAGTTTTAACGTTTTTAGATGTCACCAGTAAAATAAAACTTACGCTGGGATGGGCGTGCTTGGGCTGACTAATGACAATATTTCGGAGCTCCTCCCGATTATCCCGAATCTGAAAAGAGCGGATTAGATCATATAATTAGAATAAGATATATAATCACATTTTAACCAGTAATAAATTGTCACTGTGTACACATTTTTGCTTTACAAATTGTAACTGTGTACAAATTTTCCCTATATAAATTTTCACTGTATATGAATTTTGCCAGTATAAATTTTCACTGTGTACGAATTTTGCCAGTATAAATTTTCACTGTGTACGAATTTTGCCAGTACAAATTTTAACTGTGTAAAAATTTTGCTTGTATAAATTGTCACTATGTGTACACATATTGCCTACGTATATATGATGTATGTATGATGTATGTGTACACAGTCCAAAGCAAAACGTCGTTACAGTCGACTCTCCCTATACCGGCTCTCCTTATAGGAGCACTTGCTCTATAACAGCAGTGCTGAATCCCCCCTATAGCTTTACCATATAAAGTGCTCTATAAGAGCATTCCCTATAACAGCAGTTACTCTGTAACAGCAGGGTATTTTCTTCCCGTGGTCGCATCCCTCTCACTATAACAACACTTTCTTCCTATAAGTGCATTAGCGCGTAAGTCAGGTATCCCTTCAACATTAGCTTTCTCTCTATATAAAAGCACCGGAACTCTATACCAGAACAATTTTATTATTTTCTCCCAAAAATGTAAATATTTACGCCCAACTATGTACATATTGTTAGAATTTGGAAACCTATGAAAGTTAAGCCTGACAATAATCTTAATTCATTATTATGAATATTTTTGTAACTAATTCTCCATACCAGCAGTTTGTTATAAGAGCACTTTTTCTGGTGCAGATAGGGAATGACATTTTTTATATTATGTCAATGTAAATGCAAACAAATGCATTGTAAAATTACCTTGTTTTCCATGAAATTGCCAAAGTATGCCAGGAATCCCACCCAGAAGAGAGAGCCAATCGTGCCGGGGATGTTCATGAGCGCATGCGTCGTGCTCAGAGAATACACAGCATGGACAAAAGCCATGACGGAGCTGAAGAGCATCACAAACGCGATGGGCCCCACGACCGTATTATAGAGAGCAAAAGCCTTCTTCAACTCCTTAAATTTCTCCACAAATTTATCCAAGAACCCTTCCCGATCCTCCTGGAGGAAATCCGGAGCCTGATAGCCCTTGTAGCAGACGACCGTCATTCCCCAGCAGGCCTTCACCTCGTAGCAATATCCCAAGTACAAGGACATCAAATTCGTGCCCAACAAGATGGTGATGGACAGGCCAAAGGCAAAGGCAAAGACCATGAAGAAATTCTCCACCCAAAAGGCAATTCGGATGACCCAGTCATTGTTGGGGATGATGGTCATGTGAACAAATTGACTCACCGGTTTGAAGATATTCACCAAATTATTCACGCGGAGACTTTGATGCAGGAGATTCATGAAGCTGGCGAAGATGATGGCGCAGTAGCTATTGTAGATGTAGGGGCAATATTTCCGGGCAGAATTCCTTCGGAGAGCCTCCAGGGCATCGATGGCATGGATGAGCTCACAGAGCTTCCGGCAAGAGAAGATGGCAATGAATCGGAGGATTCCGTCTCCAACAATGAGATAGACCACACAGCTTCCTTCCACCAACAACGCCGCCACATCCCGGGCCGTCTTGGGGGAATTATGGGAGCTAAAGATGACGTTATTGATTCCGAAATCTACCATGAGACTCACGTCGAAGAGGAGGATGAGACCGGCTATGATGGTGATGGGCTTTAACCAGCCGAAATGGAACTGCCGGGATTTTATCGTCAATGGATTCTGAGTGGGGAAAAGTCCCGTCAGCCACGAGATGCAAAGGACGACGTTGAGGAATTTAGTTGCACCCATTTTTTCGAAAAAAAAAATTCAATGCACCCAAATATATTATATACTCTGGTAAAATTTTGTGGATATTCTTTTTTTTTGACTTAGTTCTTGCGCCAATAAATTGCTTAAGATAAAAAATATTGACCACTACAAGCACTCAGCACCAGAAACGATATGATAGAGGAAAACAGTGAAAGAAAGGACTTTGTCTACGTCAGAAAGCGATCGATGGGGGAAAAAATTATTTTTGCGTCGCCGTCATCTTTGTTCCAACTCATTAAGGACCGCCAGGCGGTGGCTTTTTTAATGTGGTAATTCCCGATGAATGATGGACAAACTCGGGTAATTGAATCAATAGAGTGACTTTCTATTTCCTCTTTTACGTATACACTCGAGTCTCTCTATAACACCAGTGAAGGGAATTGCGAAAAATATTGTTACACAGAGGTGTTGTTATGTATAGAACACAAAATATGTACCATTTGTACATATTGTATGTTCGAGGGTGAAAAAAATAATGCTGTTATATAGAAATATTTTTATGAAGAAACTTATTATAGAGAGATTCCACTATATAGGTAGCTCGTTCCATGATAAATTGTCCACTTTTGGTTATTACTAACGGAATGTTATAATAAATAAATGTCAGCCCCGTGCACACATCACAATGGATATTTCCTATAACAAGTCTCCGTATAACAATATTTTCTCCATAACGAGATTCCAAATTCCCACGTAGCATTAATGAATGGTGAGTGTGCATTGTTATATGAATATTTTTTTAACAACAATTTGCCTGTAACAACAATGTCCCGTTAACCCTTCACAATGAAGCGTAAGTCTAATTATAATTCGCTATAACCACACTCGCATTTTTGAGCGGCAAAAGGTGCAAACTAAGCCTTGCGAAGGAGTTATGTAAATGTATAAAGCTTTTTACATTATAGGCGATTTCACCAATCCTCCTGAGAGATTTTAAATGAGAAAATCACACTCTATAACGGTATTAAGCCATACCTTCGCATATGTTTCTATCGCTATAACGGTTTTCCCACTTATTTTCAGACCCAACAAGCTTACCTTTTTCATTATATGTAATGGTTTATCCATTATCTTCTGTAACGGCTTTTCGCTAATACAGTTATTATGTACACTTATACCTTGCTAAGCGGTTATAGAGAGAATGGACTGTAAAATAAATGTAAATACATATTAAATAACCGATTGACTAGTTTTCTTATCAAAGCACCCCATTTTTGCATTTATAAAATACATATAAAGAATATATTCTTTATATGTAACAGCATTCTCTACAAAAACATTTGCATTGTTCCCTCGAAAGCTGTTATAGAGAGACTCCACTGCATATGATGATCATGAAAGAGTCTTTTCAGGATGTTTCACCGAGTTTCATTTGGTCTCCTGTGTCTCATCAACCAACTCAATTAACGGATGTACAATTTATCGTCATGAAGAGCACTCCAGACACTAATTTTAGCCCTAATCGGTGTGCGTCATGGAAGGAGTCCCTTGGGGATCGGAAAAAAAATAATTTCTTGTGCATAGGAATTCAGGGTAAAATGTTTACCAGCTTAAATGTGTATTTAGCTATATTTATAAATATGTATATATATATACTATATACATATGACGTTTGAAGGGAAGGAAAATAGAAGCACCAAATGGAATACGTACTTATACACACCTATAATACTATATGTGCATACACAGACGTAATAACATAAAAAATGACATGCAATAATAAAACCATCATTTAAACCAGCTTTTATGGATCTAAAGAGGATGGGAAAATTGTAAAAATGTTGGATAAAGAAATTTCTTGGTTGAGCAGGGTGTCCCCCTGGAAAATAATAATAGTATAGTACAGCTTATAAATTGTAAATGGAAAGAACATGATTTTATTGGTCGGTAAATGTCACGATTTCAGAACATAAGAAGTATAAATATTTGTAGATGCTGTATATATATACATGGGTAGATATGTAAGTATGTCTATATTTCTATATTAGTTTATCTCGTTGGTTTACGTATAATCATAAACTTATAGATTAACATTTTATCAGCGGGACTGTTCGCTGCCCTTGAGGCTGCTCACATATATAGCCACTGCCAATCACTTAAAGAGGAAATTATTACGAAAAATAGATATGATAAATTCAGGCTCGTGCATTGAGACATTACGCATAATTTGTCACAATTATACATTTCCCCCTTCAATACGTCCACATGGAGTCACCGAACGAAATAAAGCGTTCATCCCAAACTGCCCAGCCGGATATAGCGGAAGTATTTCCCAGTCCAGCTCTGTCGGAAACAAATACGCCACAAAAAATTCCTAATGCAAATGGTCCACCGGGAGAAACAGCTGGATTGTCCTATTTAACGTCAACAAATGGTCCAGGATCCTCGGAAAAAACGGAGGATTTCTCAGAATGTGCCCAGAAGCGGGCGGAGTTGCAACAGAAGGTCTCGGATTTCGCCAGAAGATCCAAGCAAGTAGTGATGGAGCTCTTGGACGTTCAATGCAGGGAAAATCCTTTTTGGCCCTCCAGCCGTTTAATTGTGACGAGGACGGACAAGCCTTTGGAGGACGCGATGATAAAGAACGTGAAGAATCACCGGGAAGGAGTTCAGGGGGAAGTGCTGAAGCCCTTGGTCCCGCCCAGTAGCAAAGGTGGGAGGGACCAGACACAAAAGAGCTTGGTGAAACCGGGGCGACCTCCAAAATTAAATTCGCCAAAATCATCAACCGACCTTTGAGCATACGTTTTGGTCCCCGTGTATCTCATTATCCTCAAATGTTTTCGAGAAAGCTCATAGAATGAGAAAAAATTTGAAGTGAAATTTATTCTTTGATAAAGTCCTTTTAACTATGGATTTTTTTACTTTTTTACTGCGGACTCTTTAGCCTATATAAGTTACATTAAATGGGAGATTTTTTTGTTACGGTTTTGTTATCCAAAACGTTTTATCACTTCATATGAAAGCATATACATAGTCAGCTTTGGAAATTTGACCAAGAAATTCCTGCACCAGAAACAAAAGTCCCATTGTTGGAAGTAATGTTTAATTTAATACGGTGTAGTTAATATGATTTTTAATGACTTAATGACATTGTTTATTATTGCCAATGGAGTACGCTTGCGTCGATAATTTGGCTTGATTACCATGAGGAATATTCGGATGAGAAAAAACGACAAGGACATGCTGTTCCATTCGAATTTCCAACCACGGTTTTTACACACTTGAAAACTTTTTGGGGGATTTTTTTCGGTAAAAATGAAAATTTGGTAAGTATAAAATACATTTCATTCTCCTGATTTGAATGGGAAAATACAAGATTTTTGTACTATTATTATAGCTTTTAATTGTAATAAAGTCTTTGTATTATAATTGTATGTATGTATTTTGTAATACAGGACCATCTTGCTTCTGTTGACGTTGGGGATTGGCGCTATGGTGCAAATTTCTGAGGCTCGTCCAAAGGTTTGTTATTAAACACTAGGATAATAGACATTTTACGTGTTGTATTGTATACCTGTGAATATTGCATTATATGTGGAAATTTATATTATAGAAAGAGTGTATATATAGTTGAACACATTTTCAAAACATTTATATATATTGATTTTAAATGAAAAATGCAAAAAATTTAATTGACAAAAATCATAATGCATAATTTATTAGATGTGCTTTCCCCTTGGTTCTCTGTGCTTCGAAGACCGTGATTGCTGCACCCGATCGTGCCACATGGACATCCGCCTTTGCACGGCCTACTATTGACGCTTCTGAGAACAATGAATCCTTTTTTGTACCATACAAATTACATTTTGAAACTATATACATATAAACGTTCAAAGTGGAATTGTAACGAAGGAAAATTGTTCATCAATAAACATACTGAATCTCCAGAGTTCTTCCATAAAAGCCTTTGGCGAAAGTCTTCCAGTGATACAGATACATATAGTTTTTGCCGAATTAAATACATAAAATGCACAAAAACATACTAAAACCGTGCTGCAATTCTATCTTCGTGGGGTTTTCTTTATCAGAAAAGCCGGATGCTGGTACAAAATTGATTTGAGCAAGTTATGACCATTTATCCGCGTCTCAAGTTATGATATACCATCCCAAGCAATATATAGCGACTTTGCCATATAACAGAAATTATATTGGTATATTTCATATAGGAATCTAGGAAATGTTAATCAAACTCGAGCCAAGATTTTCCTATTAAAGGAGGTTTATTCAAAAAACTAAAAAATCTCATTTTCCACAACTTTCATATGTTTACTTTGCTTCCAGCGACAAACGTTTTGTGCTTTGTCAGTCGCGAAAAACAGCAAAGATACGTATGGTGCGGTAACACTAATTGCGAATCCAACAAAAAATGCCAACCGGACTGGAATTAACCAAGTACTAGCATTCATTTTCACCGATTTGAAAAATGAGTAATTTTGAAGGAATCAGTTTTGATTATACAATAAAGTATTGCAGACCGAAGTCAAAGAAATTTTTGAGCGCTTTGCAAACAATGAATGTTTTAAAAACGAATTACTTCTGGAGTTATATTGTCAATAAAAATTTAGATGTACAATAATGATTAATCGTTTTTTAAAATTTTTTTAAAATTAATCGTGCAGAATTAAATTTGCGTGCTACATACTATAGTTTTGATTACATGTAAAAAGTAATGAGGTTTGGTGATGTAAATTTTGTACAGATGCCTAATGTATAGGAAACATCTATTCTTTAGAAAATGTTGCAGAGGACAAACAAATTCGAGAATGAATCTGGATGTGAATGCTGTACATATGGACAGAACAAGGCAAAGGAACATCTGGGATTTAAGGGGAAATCAGGTCGAAGTCTCAAAGATTGCAGAGAACATTTGGTGCTCACAAGCCATTTCTGATAACCATATATGTGCATATGTATATGTGTATCGTAATTAAAAACGTAAATAAATATGTACAACAAAAATGAACCAAATTCGTCTATACTTAATTTTTTATTCGCAGTGAAATACTCCCATTGTAAGTACTATTTTAATATTATCTGACATTTGCAATTTCTGAAACATGTGGCAATAAACAGTTCATTATTCCCTACATTCCACCAGTAAGCAATGAGGTCCACACACTCGGATCGTTCCATGGGTCTGTCCAAAAATATTGTGCGGAGGTTCACCAGGCGGAAAAGTAAATGTGAGGTTTTGGATTAAATTGGCGAAAAAGAGGAAAAATTCGTCCTTGGCCAAAGATATGCCCAAACAAGAGCGTTTGCCAACTCCAAAGGGGATCAGCGCCTTTTGGCGGATGGTGCTCTTCTCATCCTTCTCCAAGAACCGCTCTGGCCGGAAGTTCTCGGGGTCACCCCAGATATCCTTGGACCACAGGCATGCGTAAATGTTGGGGAGGACGGACGTATTTTTGGGCAAAAAATATCCTTTGTACATCACGTCCTCCGATGTAGCGTGAAAGGTTCCGGCTGGGGCGAGGGACGACACTCGGAGGATTTCTTGGGACACGGCATCAAGATATTTTAGTCTGTTCAAAGAAATTTGCTCGGAGTGAATTACATATACGTGCTGATTAGGACGGACAGCTGGTACTTTATGTAATAATTATATCCCTGTATTTATATTTACATACTTGGAACGGTCAGATAAGTTCACTTCGCGATGGCCAACTTCCTTTTCAATTTCCTGGAATAATTTCTCTTGAATGTCCGGGTGCAACGCCATGAAAAATAGGGTCCAGGTCAATGTCGTGCTGGTCGTCTCGGAGCCGCCAATAAAAAAGTCGCAGAGGATTGTCTCAAAATCTAGATCTGCAACAGAATTTATAGAATATGTCCTCCGTATGCATTTTTGACATAAAAAATTGGACTATGTCCATATTTTACAAAAGTAGTTTTTTTTTCACAAAACGACTCTACCAAATATAGGGTACAGATTCCTTGCTTTGATCCAAGGTCAAAAATCACTATAACCACCTCAAAATTTGACTCAAAATTGAATGCGCTATCACAAAGCGATGCATCCGCCGCAGTTGTTTGCGCTTCCTGTGAAGTTTTTTTCCACTGAACTTAGTCCGGTTTGACTCCGCGCTCCTCATATGTACATGTTTAATTTTAAATTCAAAATTTGCCATAGCTATCACAATTGCAATGGCGGAATTCACTCCCGACCTTTGCAATATTCAAAATTTACTATCGTAAATTTAAAATTTACAGAATTTATTACCGAAAATTTAATAATTATAAAATTTACTACCGACAATTTAATAATTATAAAATTTACTACCGAAAATTTACGAAATTTACTACCTGCGATTTAAAATTAGCAAATTTGCTCATTCCAAGCTTCTATTTTGGAAAATGCATCATAGCAAAATTTTACCCTCAAACGTCCCTGGTTTCCTGATGTTCTCCTCCAGCATGGTGTCAATAAAATCCCGGGGCTCGCCCTCTGTAAAAGTCGCCCTGTGATCCTGCAAGGCCTTCGACATAAATGTAGACATCTTTGCTCGGAATTCCTTTGATTCTACCCCGGCGATAAAAGGGACGTTCTTGCAGTAGTTGATGAGCTCAGGGAAAACGAAGAGCAAAGGACGAAGGCCCTTTAATTGGGCCTTAAGGAAACTGATGAGAGGAGCAACAACATAATTGAATAACGTTACCATATTTAATGTTAAATTTGAGTATAGTCACTCAAATTTGCCAAAGATTTCCTAATAACTGCTGAAAACGCTATAATTCCATGTGAATCATGTAATCGTTTACTCATCGAAAAGCCGGACTAATTCCTTGGCCTCGGGGTCATCATGAGAATATCGGGTGCTGCTTATGAGGGACCAAATAATGTTAAATACGGCCACATTAAAAATAATGTGGGACTCAAAGGGCTGTCCTGCCCTCCGTTTGAATCCTTGGATCGCTTCTCGCACTTCCCCTAAAATGATATCCTCGGAAGTTCTCTTGGCAAAACCAAAGTCCCTGAGCGTCTTGAGGGAAAACCGGCGATTATCCTGCCATTTTGTGCCGGTGCTGAGGATAACTCCTGTGAGGAAGATTTCGAAAATCGATTTCGAACATGTAGCTGATCATCATGTTCATACAGATGACGCTATTTGTGAGCATTAATAAGCAATGGTAAGGAAATTCCGAATATTTGTTTTTACCAAAGTTATAGTCTTCCACACGTTGATCTGCGAGAAAGTTGAAGCCGGGTCTTCCAGCAAATTCGGGCATGTTGAATGCCTCGCGGATGTCGTTCGGATTATTGAAATACACGACCCTGGAGGGTACCAATTTATATTGTGTAACCAGTTTATATAGTACGCTAATATTTGAACAATCACTGTCATCAACAGTCAACAATCACTGTGAAGACGTTTTTATTTTAAATTATTATATTAATTATTATTATTATTATATGGACTGTACCATTGGGTTCCCAGCCGAAAGCCGATTATCTCCCCGTACTTCTCCTCCATTTTCATCGCCCATTTGTAGTGTTCCAGTCCAACTTGGAACAAATTTCCTACAACAGGTAAACCAGTTGGACCTGCATAGCGGAGTTTGTCATTTATTTGCACTGCTGCTATGCTTTGTTGCATATTATGTACATATGAGATTGTTTTCCCATCTTTGACCGCAACAGTATACTCGTATAATTTTGACATTTTAATTTTTATGGCAGAAGTTATCGCATATATAGGTTTAGGTCGAATATTGTGTTTTACGTATATATAGATACTTATATAAACTATTGCAAAAAGAACCAATTTTAAAACTTCTATATTTTCCGCGGAAAAAATACGGGTAAAAAATACAGGCTTTTCTAATGATTTATTTTCAAATTTCGAAATGGTTTTGATAGACAGCCGAGTTATGGTGGGTATGCATCATCACACAAAGTAAAATTTCGATCAGTTGCTGTGGTAGTAGAGAGCTATTTTTAGACCAAAATAATTCTGGTTAATAGTCATGCTCGAATTCTACCCATATGATGGCATGATTGTAAAAAAAAGCATAACTCTGATATACGAGAAGCATTTGTTTTTGCGTATATACTAGAATATATGTACAAAGTAACAAGGTTAATTTCGGTTTGGCAATGACGTAAATATAACCTTGAAAATTGGTGGAAAAAAGACTTCTTTCCGGTCATATAAGGCGTTAATGTCCTACCCAAATTAGGTAAATTGGACCGGGTTGTTTACGTAATTTTACCGCATTAAATTTTTCCAACGGAAATCACACGCGTAAATATCTACCGTCTATAAAATTTGTTTAATTGAAATTACTCAAATAAAGCAGTCTTTACGTAATTTCGGTAGGACATGAATTCCGGGCACACCAGCATTCGTTTTTCCACCAATTTTAACCGTTATATTTATATGTATAACGTTATATTTATATATTTGGGAATTAAAATGACCTTGCTAGTATGTATATACTATAGTATATAGATTGTTAAATGCATATTACGTATTCCAAATACGATGAAATTTGGAGTAAAAATCCTTAACATAAATTTCAGGATGCTTGAATCGATAATTTTAGAGATGCTTAATTTCAACATATTACGTATACATATTGCTCAATTATTAGTAAAGTGTATAAATTTTGGGAAATCAAGAATACTTAAGAGCATTTGTATGAATAAAACAAATTTAATCATGTAAACGTTTACCTGGTGGGAAATTTTTTGGTCGCTTGGGCACCATGATAAAGTAAAAAAGTATGGCGCCTACAAAAATTAATAGAAGAAACATATTGGCAGTAAAGCTACCGTCAAGAATGATTTCCTTTTTGAATCCTCCCCTGCGGACTTGCCTTACTGGTAACTGTTGTGAATTGTGAACAATTGTTTAAATGGCTCGTGGAAGATTCTCACAATCAGTGCAATTCACACTCACTGTTTCGTGACATATTTTTTGCAGCGATAAATTTGTCACGAAAGAATGAGTAAACTCCAATGTTTCATGCACGAATAGAAATTATTTTATTTTTTCGAAATGACTTGACACCCAAATCTATATTGATCATCGCCTGCCTGGCACCAGATACGCTATGATTTTGCGATACGCTAAAGTCGTTGAGGAAAGCACGAGCTTGTAAAAAACAGCAGTGGATATAGTAGAAAAACAATTCACTTCTACCTCAACGTCATTTTCTGTCACGACTCAGACAGTGCCATTTTTTGTGATAATTACTGATAAATTATGATTTGTTTTTTTTAAATTGCGCTCCATTTTCTCGCATTTCCTTGTATATCAACATAGATACATATGGATGTAAACTTAAAAGAAACATGTATGTAGACTTCTGTCTGTAAACTTTAAAAAAAGTCGAAAAAGAAAACGAATTTAGTTTTAATCTATATTTTCTCATTTTGCATACCATAGGTTTCACGGAAAACGGAGCCGGCTCAACTGCTTACGACTTCTCTACAACAAGGCGTAGACATGAGATCACTAGCTGATTGGAATGCTAAGAAGTCAAGCTCATAAAAAATTAATTGTGCTCAAAACCGTTTTTCAGGAAAATTCGTATGGGAAAACTGTTGTTAAAATTTGGCCACCACGTAGTAATTAGACATTGTGATTTGGATTAAAGCACGGAATTATTTTTAATTCCAGTAATCCGGTTTTTAGTCCCGGATTATGGGATTGTGGATGCTGGAATTTTTTAAGAGTATCTCCGAAATCATATTTGGCTTCAGGTTTCTCAAAAATAGCGCCCTTGACATTCTATGCTGGCTCATTATTTAAGTGGATTTCGTAATCTGTAATCCCGATCCGTCATTCCAATCCGTAATCCCGTGATTTTAATCCTGGATTGCCAATGCTTTGTCCACAGTCAGACTCATGCGGAGCCAGCGGAACAAAAATTTATGTAAGGTAAACTTTAAAACTGTTGACATCGAATTTCGTTTTATTCTACATTTTTCCATTTTGCACCAATTGACACTTTTCCATTGCTATATATATAAGAACTACCTGCATAACAAATCAAAATATTGCAATTTTACTAAATTCTTGTTAAATTACATATGTTATATGTAATTTCTTATGCGCAGTGTAGTATGTACTCCAATTCTAAGGACTACTTTAATAACACCTCACACATATTTAATGTCTAAAATATCATTAATATTGATATTTACCAAACTGATTCCCTGAATTAGGTTCGCATAATCAAATTAAAATTAAGGGAATCAGCTTGTCAAAGAAAATTTATTCCCTACATTCCACCAGTAAGCTATGATCTCCACAAACTCGGATCGTCCCATGAGTCTCCCCAAAAATATTGTGTGGTGGCTCATTCGGTGGGAAGGAAAATTTGAGTTTCAGAATTAAATTGGTGAAGAAAAGGAAAAATTCGTCTTTGGCCAAAGATCTGCCCAAACAAAAGCGTTTGCCCACTCCAAAGGGGATCAAGGCCTTCTGGCGCATGGCGCTCTTCTCGTCCTTCTCCAGGAACCGTTCTGGCCGGAAGTTTTCCGGGTCTCCCCAGATATCCTTGGACCACAGGGATGCGTAAATATTGGGGAGGACCGTCGTATTTTTGGGAAAGAAATAACCTTTGTACATTATGTCCTTCGTTGTAGCGTGGAAAGTACCAGCCGGGGCGAGAGATGCCACTCGGAGGATTTCTTGGGTCACGGCTTCAACGTATACAAGCCTGTCCAAAGAAATTTGCTTGGCGTAAACAACAAATTTGTGGGTGCCGATTACGAAGCATAGTGTGTACGCTTAATGTTATGCCGACACAGCATCAAAATATAAGTTCATATATACTTGGAACGGTCAGATAAGGTCACTTCTTGATGGCCGACTTCCCTTGTAATTTCCTGAAATAATTTCTCCTGAATATCGGGATACAGCGCCA
Organism: Disparrhopalites patrizii; assembly: GCA_034698585.1. Lineage (NCBI taxonomy): Eukaryota > Metazoa > Arthropoda > Collembola > Symphypleona > Sminthuridae > Disparrhopalites > Disparrhopalites patrizii. The sequence continues at coordinate 4,272 of JAQGBT010000721.1, read as the reverse complement.
TTAAATACACGGTCCAGGTCAAAGCCGTACTGGTTGTCTCGGAGCCACCGATGAAAAAGTCGCAAAGGATTGTTTCAATATCTACATCTGCATAAGAAATTACAGAAGGTGTGAATCTGTATTTACAATGTTTCATTGCTGTTGGAGAATTTGTAATTTAAGAAATTTAATGCCGCAAAATTAAAATTATAATTATTAAATAACAACAGTGGAATTGATCAGGGCAAATTCGAATTTTTTCAAAATTTTTAGTAGCAAAATGTTACCGTCAAAAGTCCCTGGTACCCTGATATTCTCCTCCAGTATGGCGTCAATAAAATCCCGGGGCTCCCCCTTTTTAAATGTTTCCCTGTGAGACTGGACAATATTGCCCATAAATGTAGACATTTTTGCTCGGAACGCAGCTGCTTCTACTCCCACGATAAATTTGATGTTCTTGCAAAGGTTGATGAGCTCAGGAAAAAGGAAGAGCAAGGGACGAAGGCCTCTGAATTGTGCCTTCAGAAAACTGGTCACAGCATGAACCACACAAATAATCATTGTGACTACAAATCCTTTGGCAAGCAAGCTCCAGGGATGGGGCAACGATTCGATTCTGAATCGGATTGTTCGATTCAATTCAAATACTTGAAAATTTGATTGGATTCGAAACTGTAAATCGAATCCAATAATTCGATTCAAGACGTAAATCGGATCATAGAATTCAACTGAAATTCGACTCGTTCGATCCGTTATTTAACAGAAAATTAGTCGTGAATGTTTAGAATTAATGTTCTGCGTCGGATAGTCTTCCGACGCAGAACATTAATCATAAAAATATTGCAGCAAATTTACATCAACGGTAAATATTAATCAAGGTCACTTATACTTATTTGAAGTGGCAATTTATTACACTTCATTTTATGCAAAAAATTTGCAAAAAGTGACAAAAATGTGTCCCAACAATATATTATTTGGATCGTTTAAATCATGATTCGCTTCAATCCATGGGCTTGAATCGAACCGAATCGAATCATTTGCATCATGAATTGAATTGAATTGCAAATTTTAATCCAATTGGGGCTTTGAAACGAATTGAACGAAACATTTTAGATCAAATCGGATCGCTACCATTCCTATAGCTTTCTCTATATACAAACTACTTAAAAAGCTATCATCATTCCATAGAAATCATGTATTTGTTTGTACACATCAAAAAGATGGATTAGCTCTTTCGCTTCGGGGTCATCATGAGAGTATCGGGTGCTGCTGATGAGGGACCAGATGACGTTAAAAACGGCCACGTTGAAGGCACTGTGGGAATCAAAGGGTTGTCCTGCCCTCCGTTTGAATCCCTGGATCGTTTCTCGCACATCCTCCAAAATCATATTCTCGGAACTTCTCTTGGCAAAGCCGAAGTCTCGGAGCGTTTGGAGGGTGAACCGGCGATGATCCACCCATTTCGAGCCAGTGCTGAGGATTATTCCTTTTGTGAGGATGATTTTGGAGATCAAGTGGTTGATCATAATGTAAAGAAGAATCCATTTACTATAGCATCAATATTTAAAACTAATCAAATTCCATATTGCTTCGGGGTTGTTTTTACCATAGTTAAAATCTTCAACACGTCGATCTGCGAGGTAGTTGAAGCCTGGTCTTCCGGAAAACTCGGGCATGCTGAAAGCCTCGCGGATGTCGTTGGGATTATTCAAGTAGACGATCCTGCCAGGCGCCAAATTTTTTTTTGTGTTTGCATAGTTGCTCAGATAATACGTTCATGCTTGGACCACCAAGCTCTTGTGAAGAAATTTTTATTTTGAATGAATATGTATGAATTACCATTGGCTTCCCAGCCGAAAGCCGATTATGTCCCCGTACTTTTTCTCCATTCTCATCGCCCATTTGTAGTGTTCAAGTCCAACTTGGAACACATTCCCCACAATAGGCAAACCAGGTGGACCTGTGGAGCAAAATTTGTCATTAAATACGAGTGTCAAAGTTGCAAAAAGAGCCATCTGATCAAAAAGTTATTATCTGAACATGTATGTTTAATTGACAAAAGAAAAATAATATTTAAGTAATATTTAAGTTTATTGTAAATGTTCATATTATACAAATTACTATAATATCTAATGCATATCCGTCACTATTAATTTCAAAACAGGTAGCATTCTTATTTATAGGCAATTTTTAATTTTAATAATTACATAATTACATATCGAGCAATAACAGGCTTGTAACTACAGTGGAGTCTCTCCATAACAGCACCACTTATAACTGCATGTTCTACACAACGTCATGAAGTTCGCAGCCCCTCGTACATACACTACATAATAACTATGTTCTCTATAACAGCATTCCTCTTAAACAGAAAAATTTTGGATTCCTTCAGATGCTGTTATAGAGAGACTCCACTGTATAACTAGTACAAATCTATTTTTCAGATAATGAACAACTAATAGCATAAACAATATTAAGTAATCTCAACTAGCGTAATTTGCAGTATAAATCCATAACATAATGAGTAAATCTCACGATCCTGTAATCGATGATTTAAGAGGGGCTTATAGTTAACGCCTACATACTACTCAAGCATATGTAGCAAAAGTAATTTAATAATATCGGGGAAATCCCCAGTATATAATTGAGAAAGATTTTCTGAGAAAAAACGTTGTAATTATGTCGACACTTACCCGGAGGGAAATTTTTTGGTCGCTTGGGTACACCGAAAAAGTATAAAAGTATGGCAGCCAGAGGAATTAGTAAAATCCACATGTTGACAGTAGAGCTACAGACAAAAATGATTTCCTTTTTGAATCCTCGCCATATACGTAGCAAGATAGCTATACAGTTAACTTCTGTGGACAATTACGTGATTGCTGGCTCAAGAATGTCCGTGCCAAGGAATTGCCATCCGAGCGCGAATATGGCCGACTGTATAGAGTAATTACGGTAGAATGGTGCATGGTTATAAAAAATGTTGTTATAAAGAGACTTGGTATGGAGAGACTCTGTACATATAACTCCCTGCTGACACAGTGGAGTCTCTCCATAACATCATCACTTATAACAGCATGTTCTTCATAACGTCCTGAAGCTCAGAGCACCTCGTACTTGGAATACATAATAATTGTGCTCTCTATAACAGCATTAAATTTATAGCACCAAAATTTTGGGTTCCCTTGGATGTAGTTATAAAGAGACTCCACTGCATAACATATCCATTGTTTTATTGCACGAAAAAAATGGCATGCACTGATGACAACAAAGCCTAGGCGTCAGAAACGCTATGATTTTGCTGTGCTTCAACGCCCTGCAAATACGTGTATATGCTAAAGCTGAATTGAATTGATTGTTATTCTAAGTATTATACCATAAACGTTTACTCTCTAATTCAAGTGAGTTAACGTTTATGGTAACAATTATTACAGTATCATTGCAACCAGCCATATCATTGGAGACGCCTCGACATGCAACTTCATTAATCTCCAAAAACCAGAACAACTATATTTAGTTCGTTTCTAGATTTTTGCATTTTACAAGTTCATTGATTTTTTCCATTGATGTACATAATAACGTAACCAGTAAATCTTACTTAAAAATATTCCATTTAAATCCTATAATTTAAATTTGAGCATTTTCCGTTTTAAGGTAATACTGGTAAACAAATGTATTTTCGATGAATGTATTTTAATCCGTCTTTAAGTCTTGAAGAAAAAAATGCTTTACAATTTCTTGCAAGCTCATAAAATATGACAAGGTGAGTCCGGTGCACAATTTCACTGCGAATATAGAAAACAAATTCCGATGCAAGTAAACAGGAATTGGTCAAGCTATGGGAATTTTCCGCGCTATGCTCATGATTGTTTGACAAAATCTGCATTTTATACTGGTTACTAAATTATTTTAAACATTATTTAAATTTAATACATAATTTTTTAGACTTCAAGTAATGTCCAAAATAATTTATTTAAGATAATAATAATAATTCATTTAAGAGCATTTTCGCCATAATTCCTGCCAAATCCCATAGCAATATTAGTACAAATGTACACTGTAAAATTCATACGAAAAATGGCATCAAAATTAAAAAAAAACATTTTTGTCAGCAACTACAGATCTTAATCAGCATAGAAAATGTTTTAGTTATCAAAACACGAATACAATTAAAAATTGCCCAAATACGCACCATAGCGGCATGTTTGTGCTTGTAAAGTATATCGTCGGTGAAGAAACGTATCGGACTATCTCCAGCGAACGCTAATTCACGAAGTGATCATCTCCATTTTTCTT
>JAQGBT010000720.1:0-43558 GCA_034698585.1 Disparrhopalites patrizii | reverse complement strand
AAATCATTAATTGTTAAATCTAGCTGTAAATACAACAGGTATAAAAAATCATGTATCCCTCAACTCATTGATGTCCTTAACAATAGTGTCAAGTAATATATTGTTCATGTTATTTTCAAGTAAGTCTTCACAACCTCCAACTTGTCGTTGGGTAATATGTGTCTTATTTGTGCATACATATAGAGAACAAATAAACTAACTAACTAACTAACTAACTAACTAACTGGACGCACCATTTTAGTCACAAATATCACTGACCACAAGAATTCTCACAACACTAATCATTACACTTTCGACAAATGATTGATTCTTCATGTTTGCTACACATTAAAAACTAAAATCTGCGCTCATCTTGCGTATCCGGTGTTTATTCAAATGCGATTAGAGCTGTAAAAAATAGCTTATAAGGTCTGTTCAGTTTATAAGGAATTCGGTTTATTTACTTGTTTTTGCATTGTCAAAGCGATTGATGAGTTATATTGCATTTATATCTCCAGAAAGGTTTTTCTTTTTTTCTTTTTTACGTAATTCCAGTATTTACTGAAGTGAAAGGCTATACATATTATTCTAAACTTTTAACTGACTTCCAGATAAAAAAGCTGAAAAACTGGGAGCATAATTCCGGGAATAATGAAGAGTTGCAAATGATACGAAAAAAACTGGAATCAATGTCGACCTTGCGCAAATGCATGCGCATGGTTTGTCAATTCAACGTCACAAAAGTCTTTGATGGGCCAACTGGCAATTCGAATGGAACCGGCAACAACTCAACACTTTCCAATACATTGTTTGTTGTCCCAGAAAATGAAGTGTTCACCTACAAAAATAATCTTGCAAATGAGTTCCATGTGAATTTCACGGAGTCCGTGAAGATCCGCGTGGTGGACATTTCGGAGCCCTTCCTGGATGATTCGTCGAAATGGGTCTTCACGTCTGGACTTGATCCAACGTATCATCACTGGGCTCCGAACAACATGAAAATCCTCCTATCTTCTGGTATATACTGGTTGTGGGAAGAATGGGAGGACTATCGCTTTTACAGGACATCGCTTACGTCCCGGTCGGGGAAAGCGAAGAAAGTTGATTCAATGGGTCAGATGGCGCCATTATCCAGAAGTTCATCTTTTCTTGGTATCGTTTTCGGTGCAATGAAAATATCTGCGGTAATCTCGGCAGTATTACTGCTAGGAGAAATTCTGATGGCATATATATCCTCTGGCCACAATTTGTTTTGGTTGCGGAGGCGAGCAATGCCATTTTTATCTTCCATGCGAGATATAAAGGCGATTTGAATCAGCTAGGCACGAAAACAAATTGCAATTTGCAAATTTTATGCGCAAGCGGAGCCAACAAGAAAATGATTTTGTTCAGCAGGTAAAAGTGACAGGTAAAGGTTCTAATCTGAATCAGATTTTCTTATTCAATTCGATTCGATTCAATTCAAATACTCGAAAATTTGATTCGTTTCGAAACCATGAATCGACCCAAATAATTCAATTCAACAAGTAAATCGGAGGATAAAATTTAACTGAAATTTAATTTGTTCGATCTATTATTTAATACAAATTTGCTACCAACAATTCTTTAAAATTTGCCATTTTTGACCATTTAACAATTCCTGTGGGTAAAATCCGCATAATTGACACATTTTGAAAAATTTTAAAAGCATAATGAGTCTGTAAAAAGCATAATTTTTAAAAGCATAAGAAGCATAATCGATTTTGGCAAAAAGCATAATTAGTTTTGAAAATAAAGCATAATGTGGTTGTCCCTAAGTCAAGGTTGAAAAATGCTATGCTAAAAATTTGCTATGCATTGCGTGATGTTGCCGTGCTTTTGCCACGGTTGCTATAATTTTGCTTACATGAAAATGTGTACGTAATTATGTATGTACACTTACACCTATAAACACTTGTAAGTTATGATGTATGGACGATTTTACGTGTTAGAGTGGAAGGTCAATACCGGGAGCTGTAGTGTTTTTGTTCGAATTTGAATGGCTGTAGTAGCTTTATTGTTTATTATCTAATATTATTTACAAATAATTTTATGCACTGATTTCTGTGGACGCACACTCGTTGTCCCATATTTGAAGGGGCAAGCAAAAATATACTAACACAGTATTAGCAAATAATCACGAATAAACAACAGCACTTCGTTTTGTAGGTGTGATCAAAATCTAATCTGGAGCTAATTCTAAATATATTTCCAAACATGTTTTTCAAACAGCATGTTTGGTATTAAATCATGTTTGGCATCAGCAAATCTATTTTCAAACAGATTTTCTACGAAATGCTGCTCGGAACATTTTTCCTACACATACTTCTACCTGGATATTTAGCTTTAAACGTAAAACGTCATGAAATAAACTTATTTCGTTTTATCCCTCCAGAAACAAACTGCCTTGACTTTTTCGTATCATTTGATCTCGAGATGTATTCGGGGAATCAATATACCTCGATTTTAATCGATGCCTTGCACCCACGTAAATTCTGGTCGCAAAGGATCTTCAAGCTCAGAGCTACCACGTGTTCCCGGGAACTCATTATTTTGCCCCAGGGCGAACTCCAAACACACCAAAAAGTTTCGGATGCCATTAAAAACGTGAATTCCATCATTGGTTCTTGGGGGGAAGGACAAGTCTTCGAGCACATCGCCTGGAAAATATTTCCTAAGACATTTTACATTGTCCATTTTACATACGCCGACGATAAACTGGAGAAAATAAAGCAACTTGGGAACATCGGCAAAATATTGCATCGCAGCTACCTTCCAGCCGTATTTTTACTAATTGTAAGTCCAATGACGGCCTTGAACGCAGATTCTCATCAGTATGATGTCTCATCCTGGGTTTATTGTTGGTACTGCGGAGATGCATTAAAAGGCGCATTTGCAATTAAGGTACCACAACCGAATCGGTATTTCAATTCAAATCGGAATTATATTCATATTTTTCGGTATTTCAATCGGAATAAGTATCCATATTTTTGTCAGAAAAATGTTTTAAATGGAACTTATAATTACAAGTACATTCGAGATTCAAATTCCGATACTTTATTGGTATTCGAAATTTCTCTCATTAAATTGCCAATTCCCGCCTTCGGGCAAATTTGTTTTGCAAAATCAATGTAAATGCTCCCGTCAAAAACTTTCTCCAATTGTCAACAGAATTGTTTGTTCTCTATAACGGTTTTTCGTTATAACGGGGAAAATATGCTGATTTAATGGGAACCGTTATAGAGAGGCTCGACTGCAGTCCATGTACTACAATACATGTATTGTAGCAATGCTTTTTTCAATTGCCAGTAATATTACTACATATTTCGTCCGTAAAAGTATCGATTATTGCAAAATCCGAGTTGTGGAGTCAATTTATAATTTTGTTTATTGATTTTGCGTTTATTTTAAGCTAACAATTATGTCAGATTGCATTACAAATAAATTTTTAAAAGTAGTCGAAAAGTATTTGAAAACGCATTCATATGTCTGAGTATTCGAATAAAATTGTATTGGAATAAGAATTTATATTTTAGATATCCGAAATTTAAATTTGTATTCATAATTAGAAAAAACACTATATTTTAATTCGAATTTTAATACATATTTTCTCGGATGTCATTCCTTGTTTGCAATGTAGACATTCTCCGTGGCATACCGATGCAATAACGAAATACCGGACGAAAACCTAATAGCTTGTTATAATAGAGTCATCGAAAATGGTAAGGCCGTAGAATGGAATGCTAAGCCGGCCCTGGCGCTTCCGGACGATTTGACGCGGATAGATCATTTCTATTATTGGAAAGACTTCGTAAAAACAAATCCCTTCAATCGACAACATCCAAAGTCCTTGACCAGGTCAGTTCGTGGGTTTATTTTCCAAAGATCGAATTTCTCCCGGGAATTCCCGCTAACCATTCACTGGCCTACGAGTGGCCGAAAACTCCCTTGGGTTTCCCGGACAAATGATCTGGCAAAAGGCCTGACCAACACCATTCCAACCAATTTCCGCCGAAATCCCTTTGTCTTCCTACAAGCTGTACCCGATTCAAACGATGCGCTAAATAGTACCTTCGTCTTATTCTTGCCGTTCAGACTCAGCGTCTGGATTTTATTCATTTCTTGCAGCGCGGCGGCCATTTTGATTCAATCTTTCCAAGGCAATTCGTTAAGGCGGGTTTCGACAAATTTTCGGATATATGCAAAGCCATTGCTGGAGCAAAGCTCTGGAGCAATTTCCAGAAGAGGAGATACGGCGTTAATCATGGGCCTGCACTATAAGGGACACATGAAGAGCGACGCGACCGTGAATGTCCCAGATGAAAATGTCCTGATGAGCTTGGAAGATTTGACACAGCATCAGATTTACATGATTTTTAGCAACGGGAAATGCCCGTTTCAGTACATTCTACAAAATCCAACCAGGTTTTCAGGGCCGCAATGTACGCTGATGATGTTTAAGCTATCTGAACACCCGGAATTTCAATGGTGCCGTGTGCAACAAGCATTTCTGAATCGGGTACGAATTTCTCAATAATAATTATTTTCAAGGAAAGACGAAAACATAAATTAAAATTAAAATACGCGTTTTTCCTAATTTTGGATGCAAATTTAAATTTCGGATATCTAAAATATAAATTCTAGTTCCAATCAGTAGGTGTACATCAATTATATTTCTTCGGCGAAAAAACTAGTGCCGAACGTGTTAAATTAAATTGTCCATAGATCCAATTATTATATTTTCTGAATTTTTGCCTCCGTTCGCCAGAAACTGACGCAATGAATTGGGTATTATCGACCAAAAAATACAGTTTTACTGTTCTCGCCGTGTTTCAATGTCAAACTATAGATACAAATTCTGATTAAAATACTGAAAAATATGAATATAATTCCGATGTGAATTCGAATGCCGATTCAGATGTCTAATTCCGATTAATTAAAATTAATTTTGGGAAAAAATTATATTTGATTTTGCAGGAAGAAAAACTGCAAAATTGGGAGCAAAATTGTGAGAGTGACAAGGAGAGAGAAATGACGGGGAAGAAAAGGAAATTCATATCCGTTTTGCGTTCACGCATGCGCATGGTCTGCCAATTCAATGTCACATCTCTCTTAGAGACGAACGCCAACCTTTCACGCCAGAACTTCTCCGGCACACTATTTATTGTTGCACAAGACGAGCTGTTCACCTACAAAGATTTGCTTGCAACGGAAGTCCGGAAAAATTGGACGAAAGCGGTGAAAATTCGTTTAGTGGAAATTTCTGAGGCATTTCTGGATGACTCGACGAAATGGGTGTTCACATCTGGACTTGATCCAGCCTATCACCGCTGGGCTCCAAACAATATGAAAATCTTGCTGTCCTCAGGCATTTATTGGTTGTGGGAAAGATGGGATGACATAAGATTTCGAAGAGGCACGGTCAAATCTGGGCAGGAAAGAGCGAAGAAAGACGACTCATTGTTGCATTCATCGCCATTGTCAGCAAACACGCCTGTATTTGTCGTTATTTTCGGGGCGATGAAAGTTTTCACTGTAGTCGCTGTTCTCCTCTTCTTGAGAGAAGTTTCAACCTTTCATATTCTCCGAAAGATTAGGTTTTTGCGTTGGTGCAACGGAAAAAACTAATTTAAATACATGTACAGCCTCAATTATGAAGGAATAACACAAAGACTAGATGGAGAAAAATGCCTCTTGGCACTCACTATACAAAGCAGGTAAATTCCATTTCTCCAGCGAAAAAATCATGTCCGAATTTTTCGGTCAAACTTGTGTATGTGTGTAAATATAAATACAGTAGACTGTCTCTACAACAACTCTCCTTATAACAACTTTTTCTCTATAACAACTTTATTTTTCAGTCCTTCGTATATGTATAGTGTATCTACATATTAAATGTTCCATATAATAACTTTTCCATATAACAAGCATTTTTTCGCTTCCCTTCAGGGTTGTTATAGCGAGAGTCCACTGTGTGTGTATAAACGTGTACGTAAATCTGTGCTGCAGCTTGGAGTGGATTGTTCCTTTTTATTTGCTCTGATGACGCTGGAAAAGGCTGTTTTTATCAAGTCAGAAACTGCGCTTAAATTACAAGTTGTAGTTCCCTGCATATTTCTCTGCCTATACCTTTAACATAATTATGTATATATTATACATATTATTTCAAGTGCTATATCTATATGTCATTTCTCCTTGACGGTTTTCCCCGTTGATATGAAGTAAACTTTAGAAGTTTAGGTGATATTAACGCCGGAAATGAATACGACAATTTTAAGGATCGTAATGAGTCTTCCTATGTACAGATAGTCTGTATTTGTGTAAAGTAACTGTATTTTATTGCCTGTATAGCTCATTAAACGGTTAAACGTATACGTAATAGTCGAAACAGAAAATTCCACAGGAGGAAGAAAAAAATGCGCACGGACTAACGCGTTCTTATGGAAAATGATTTTTGATTACTTTTAAAACCACTTTCGACATCTCAACCACTATATTCGTCAACAGAATACGGCGGAGTCTCTCTATAACAGCACTTCTTATATCAGTATATTCTCTATAACGTATAACGAAATTCGCAGCAACTTGCACTTAGAAAACATAATAATAGCATTCCACTTACAGTCGACTCTCACTATAACAGCACTCTATCAGCGCATGAAATTGTGCTGTTATAGTGAGATGCTGCTATAGAAAACTGGGTAAAAAAATAGTACTATTAATTAATCAAGAGTAATTTCAGATATGGTATTGATAATTTAATAAATGATTTCAATATTTATGCAATTTTCCTGAAATGAAGAATTTTTGTTGAAAAAAGAACAAAATTGTGATATTTTATAGTTGAAGTACTGCTTTAGAAAAAAAGTTAATTTGAAAGGGGTATTTGATCTTGGTTGAATCCTGTTATAGAAAGAAAATGCTGTTATAGTGAGAGAAATGTGGTCTATAGGGAAGGAAAAACGCTGCTGTTATAGGCAAAATGCTGTTATAGCAAGTGCTTTTATAGAAGGAGCCGTTTACATTATAAAGCTCTCGGGAGGATCCCAGGCTGCTGTTATAGTGAGAGTGCTTTTATAGAGAGGACTGTTATAGTGAGAGTCGACTGTACAACAGCAAGATTTTGGGGTCCCTTGGATGCTGTTATATTGGAGTCTCCTTATCACTGCACCCAACGTAACCCAAAATTTTGCTGTTATAAGCAGAATGCTGTAATATAGAACACGTTTATTATGCATTCCATATGGGAGCTGCTCTAAATTCCCTCATGTTAAAATAAACATGTTGTTTGTAACGAGACTCCACTGTATGGAGAAATTCCTCTGTAAAAGTGACGGGGCATTGCCCGGGTGTAATATGTAGAAAGTTTTCATTTTTCATATGCAAATCTCAAGTTTCAAAAATGCGGACGTATTCCCTTTTGATTCCTATAGTCCTTCATGTCATCAGAAATAAACCTCGTTGTGTCGTTTAAATGTGTTTACAGTCAATTCTGTCTATAACGGACCTATTTATAACGGTTTTCGCGCTACAACGGTGTTCACCAATCACCCAGAGAGATTTTCAATGATAAAATCACTCTCTATAACGGTGTTTTGATAACGGTTTTTTTTGCTATAACGGGGAAGTTTTGAATCCCCGCGGTTAATCATTTTTCACTATAACGGTTTTATGCGACGCCTTCAAATATTTCTCTCATTATAACGGTTTTTTCCAAATTTTAAAACCCCCGCGGTTTTTCACATTTCACTATAACGGTTATAGGCCACGCCTTCTCTCTCGCACTATGACGGTTTTTCTGAAATTTTGAATCCCCCGCCGTTTTGCGCATTTTACTGTAACGGTTTTAGGCTAGGCCTTGAAATATTTCTCTCACTATAACGGCTTTTTCATTTTTTTTCCAGACCCCACAAGCTGACGTTTTTCTTTATAACGGTTTTTCTATTATTCATTATAACGGTTTTTCGCTATAACGGTTATATTTGCGTACATATTGCTAAACGGATATAGAGAGAATTGATTGTAGCAGCTACATACTTACTGTACATAAAAATAATTGCAGACGACAGAGAAGTTCCTAATTGCAATTGTGGCAACCTGGCGTGACCAAATTATGTATGACGCTAATGATGCCAAGATGCTAGATATTTTCCATATTGATAGTGACTGCGGAAACTGCTTTGGGTGCTGCATGTTAATTATGAATGATTACTCATGTATGAAGACGAATAATTTCAGTATACTTAACATTACGGTGACGATATCACAATAGAAGAAGTGGGAACGCGAATTCCGGAATGGAACGATTCGAAGCGCTTGGACGGAAATTCTTAACACAATTTGAGTACGTGCAATTAGATACTACAAAAAATACATAATTAGATTTTTATAAAAAAATATTTGTACTATAGCTTTAAAAATATTTGATTTAATTATTACCACCAATTAAATTAGTAATAACGTTACCTAAAATAAATGCTGCTTCCAACACAGAAACACGGATTACAAAAGGAGCGCGAGGACGTTGGCCCGGGAAAGTGGTTGCTTCCGGGCATTCCCTTCAACCGATGGATCCTCTTGCCCTTTGTCGTGGCCATCCAGTATTGTAACGGCTCCATCTTTGCCTGGAGTGTCTTCAACGTCCCTATTGATGTTTGGATCTGCGGACAAAATCGTAATATGACTCCTTTGGTATTTAGCGTCTACATCGGTGCCCAAGGTCTAGCCGGCGCTCTGATGGGCCCATATACAGAGCGGCGCGGACCAAGTATGTCTTGCCTCCTGGGAGCAATCCTAAATCTCCTGGGCTACTTCCTGGCCGCTTTGGCACTGAATCTCAAACAACTTTGGCTTCTTATTCTCGGATTTGGGATTTTTGGTGGGTTCGGAACTGGCCTGTGTTTTCTTGGACCCGTTGCAGCCCTCCAGAAATGGTTTCCAGATCGTCGGGGCCTTGCATCGGGCTTTGCCGTCTGCGGCTTCGGCGCGGGATCCACCGGGACACCATTTGTGGAGATTTTTCTCATAGAGGCTCTAGGATTACCTTGGACATTTCTGGCTTTGGGCGGTTCCTATTTCGCCGTTACGGCATTGGGTGCATGTGTTCTGCGAAATCCACCGCCTGATTTTAAGACGGACATCACGAATTGTCCAAATCCAACCTCTGGAGAATACGATTGTTCAGAAAAAGGCACAAAAGGCAATTTCCCGGGAACATTTAAACCGAAATTTTCTGCGACGCAGGCGCTCCTGTCAAAGGATTTCCGGTTGATTTATTTCATGTACATGTCAAGGTATGAGATCTGAATCGGTATTGAAATTCAAATCGGAATTATATTAATATTTTTCAGTGTTTTAATCGGAATCATATTAATATTTATTAGTGTTTTAAATGGAATTATATTAATATTTTTCGGTGTTTTAATCGGAATTATATTAATATTTTTCAGTATAATCGAAATTATATTCATATTTTTCAGTATTTTAATCGGAATTATATTAATATTTTTCAGTATTTTAATCGGAATTAGTATCCATATTTTTGTCAGGAAAATATTTTAATCGGAATTAGTATCCATATTTTTGTCAGGAAAATATTTTAAATGGAATTTATGATTACAAATACATTCGAAATTCAAATTCCTATTCAAAATTTGACATTTGGATTTTGGATTCCGATACTTTATTTGTATTCGAAAATTCCTTCATTATGCTGCTAATTCCCGCCTTCGGGCAAGTTTTTCTGGTAAAATCAAGGTATTGTAACGATGATTTTTTCAATTGGCAGTAATACAACTATTTGGTCCGTAAAATCATGGATTGTTGCAAAATCGGAGTTGCAGAGTCAATTTAGAACTTTGTGTAGTGATTTTGTGTATTTTAAGCTACAAATTATGTCAGATTGTAAAACAAATAAATTTTTAAAAGTATTTGAATACGTATACGTCTAAGAGTATTTGAAGAAAATTGTAGTGGAATTTGAATTAATATTTTGGATATTCGAAATTTACATTAGTATTAAATGATTATAGGAATAACGTGTATTTTTATTCGAATTTTGATTCATAATTAGGAAAAGCACTTATTTTAATTGGAAATTGTATCAGTATGTTTTCGGATGTTATTCTCTGCAGCGTCCTTTTCGAATTGTGCTCCGTGGCCACGCTGTCCGGGCTGGTAACGAACATCTTCGGAAGGTCGGCGGCGGAAGCGGCGATGATTGTCTCCATCACCGGCGGAGTTAACCTCATCGCCAGAATTGTTATTTCCGTGCTGTCGGACTTTGTTGGGAGGAAATTGACCTTCTTAATGGTTTTTGTTGTCCAGCTGGGGCTCGTTGTGGGCTTTTGGTGTGCGACGACATTCGGATCCTACCATGCTTTTCTGGTCTTCATCTGGACATTAACCGCCTGCTACTCTGGGAGTTGTGGGACACTCTCGGCCTACCTCGCGGAACTCTTCGGGGCCTCAAACACGGGGACGACATTTGGAGTCATCGCAACGGCTTGGTCTTTGGCGGGGATCCTCGGCGGTCTGATATATTCCTCTGTTTTCGATGCAGTGACAAACTGGAGGAAATCCACTGTTGTGGATCCCTTCCCGTACAAGATGAATCTCATATGGATTGGAGGAGTTATTAGCCTGGGCTTACTTCTACTGCTATTCGTCACACCGTCCGAAAAGGATTTGATGAACAAAAAGAGGATCGGAAGAGCCTTTCGAAAGTTGTTCTGGCGAGAGCGCAAACATCAAAACTCGTACAACATGGAATCTATTACAGTCGACTCTCCCTATAACAGCACCCTATAAAGTATCAAATTTCGCTTGTTGTAGCAAAAACTGTTATAGAGAACAGACATTTCTCTGTTAGCAATTGGAGAAAGTTTTTGAGTGGAGCCTTTTTTGCTGCTGCTATGGCGAGAGAACTGTTATAATGGGCACTGTTATAGAGAGAGTCGACTGTTATTGGCAGTGAAGAGTTTGGGAATTAAATTACGTATACAGTCAATTCTCTCTATAATGATTTAGCATAAAGCAGCCAGAAAAACCGTTGTAACGAGTAATCGGTATAAGGAAAACCGTTAAAAAACCGTTAAAAAACTGTTTTAATGGCGGGGGATTCGAAATTACTGAAAAACCGGTAGAGCGTGTGAGGGCGTGGCCTAAAACCGTTATAGCAAAAGGGAATTTATGGCGGGGATTCAGAAATTTGAAAAAACCGGTATAGCATGTGTGGACGTGGCCTAAAACCGTTATAGCAAAAGACATTTACAGTGGACCCTCGCTATAACAACCCTGAATGGAAGAGCAAAAATGGTTGTTATATGGAAGAGTTTTTATATGGATCATTTAGTATGTACATTACATATACGAAGGGTTGAAAAATAAAGTTGTTATAGAGAAAAAGTTGTTATAAGGAGAGTTGTTATAGAGAGAGTCCACTGTATTGGTAGGGGATACAGGGCTTCCCTGGTGCAACGAAAAAACCGTTATAGAGGGAGATTTTAGCATTGAAATGGTCTTGGGCGGGTTTGTGAACACCGTTATATTGCGAAAACCGTTGTAAGGAGGTCCGTTATAGAGAGAATTGACTGTACAATTAATTAAGTATATTTATATTAAGTACAGGTTATACTTTGAACACATTGCAATAATTATGTAATTTGTAATTGCTTTATTGTCAAATCTTAACAGCATATACATACATACATACTGATTTCCATAAACAGACATAAATATAAATTTGACTATAATTAATAGTATATTGCTATACACTAATAAATGCCTGCAGTTGAAACACGTGCTTGTCGCTCATTGTTTCCGTGCGTCACTCAGATATTGGGGCGTTCTGAAAAACGATTGTAAATTATATTTGTGGTTCTAAATTAAACATATCTACGTACGCATGCATTAATGGAACCCAAAGATTCATTAGGAAACTAAATAAGCGCATTTTTAAATTCATTTAACTTTAGTTTTGAAGAATAACTCTTGCTTTAGGATTCCAATAATAAAGGTATTATAGGGTACAGCGAATTTAGGTTCGCGCTGAATCTGCAGAGATGGCCAAAATAAGTATAATTAATAATTACAAACCGTGTTTCCACCGTCGAATTCGATGGTGATTTCTAAGGTTGATTTTTGAAAGACTGGTCCACCCACACGCATCATATACAGTGGAGTCTGTCTATAAAAATAAAATCGCTTTAAAACAACGTTTCTCTATACAGCGGAAGACTATAGCTATAACCACTGTGAAGGAAAGAGCAAAAATGGTTGCTAAGTGAAAAAGTTGTTATATGGAACATTTAATACGTACACTGCATGTACGTGCGATTCTTGTTTTGACGGTGACACTGTCTCAAATGGATTTACGATTCAGGAGCAAAGTAAATAATATTGCAAGGAGGTGGTGTTGTCGCAAAAGTATGTACATAGTCGGAAATCCTATAATATGCAAACTCTAAATGCAGAATATAAAAGAGCACTATGGCTAGCCTTCGTAATAAATGGCGTCATGAAAAAATTATCAAGGACTAAAAATGCAGATCAAGGCTGGCAATGGGAATCGGAATTTTTACTCGGAATTTATATGAATTTCTAGATAATTAGAATCGGAATTGACAATCAATTATCCGTGCACAGACAATCATGAATGCATGCATGAAAGAATTATAGTATCCGAATCGGAATTGCAACTTCAATTCGGATGCTACAATATACATGACTAGAATTCAATGAATAAAAATTATGATTCTGATTTTTTAAATTCTAATGTTGCGATCGTTTTAAGGGATGTTTCTGTGGGAAATTTTTTTGCAGAATGATTTTCACACGATTGTAAACTATTTTTGCCTGCTTCATATGTTCGAAACCGTGAAAACTAGGACCGCTGATAAGCTTTAAGTGCTTTGGAAAACAGGATTCAGGGACAAGTAGAAAATTATTTTCTAACGGAAAAAAATAATTTTCTACGGAGTAAATAAATATTTTGCTTATATTGTAAAAAGTGTGCCCAGGACTCAGTATCGGAATCATAATTTATAATTTTAGTTATGAATACATATATTCACAACCAAAATTATAAATTCTGATTCCGGCACGGAATTATTAATTCGTATACGAATGAATTGGAATCGAATTTTGATCTCGGATATGAATTAATTAGAATTGGAATTGGAATCGGAAAGGCGATTGAATTGAAATCGGAATTTGAATTTTTATTATTTTAAAAATTGCCAGCCCTGATTGCATATTGACGTTTATTTGAAGGAAAGCAAAAATTAGGACGAAATACCGACCGCCGTCGACATTGTTTGCGTCTATCTACACAGACGACTCTATCTATAACGGCCTACCTTGTAATAATTTTCTCTCTATAGTTAACGGTGGCAGAAAATGCTCCCCTCAAAAACTTTCTCCAATTGTTAACAGAAATTTCTGTTCTCCATAACTGTTTTTCGTCGTAACGGGGAAAGTATGCTGATATAAGAAAAACCGTTATACATAGAATCCTCTGTATTTATTTACAGACATCTCATCCCAATACCTCAAATTCTAAGTGTTTAATGGGAACATTATGTGCATGCCGGCACTAAAAGTTGCTTCCTTTCTAAAGCACTTCCTATTGCAGATTTATCGAGAAAAATAATGTCTGTTTTCGTTAAGTACAGTGGACTCTCTCTATAACAACTCTCCTCATAACAATTTTTTCTCTATAGCAACGTTATTTTTCCGCCCTTCGGTAATACAGCATATTAAATGTTCCGTATAGCAACTTTTCCGTATAACAACTCTTTTTGCCCTTCCAATCAGGGTTGCTATAGCGAGAGTCCACTGTAAACTGTGTGCTCAATACGTAATATGGAACTAGTAACAAAAACGTACATCTCACGCAAATAGTAGAGAGTATGTTTGCGCAACACTCATTCCAAACGCTCTACTTTAAAATAATCTGTTGTTGCACCAAGGCTCAATATTGAATCGGGAAGTACGCAGTCTCGGCTTGAACACAAAACTAAACTTTCAATTTAAAAACCTTCTGCTCTGTTCTCGACTAATTTATTTTAATTAGTGGTAGAAATTAAATATGAAAATGGGGCAAATTCCAGGCAGATTGGACATCTACAATTTATTTCTTGCTCTGCTGGTCATTGAAATAGATTGTAAGATAGATTTGCAGGAGAAATATCCCCTAAATACGCTGCCACAATCCATTCCAAGGGATTGCTGCGTAAATTTCATCCTTGTTTTTAAGCAGGGGTTGGTGTCTTTTGGGCTGGAAAGGGCTCCTTTTGTACTTCTAAACCCATTCAATTTTACAAGGCGTTCTGGCCGTCAGATTTGGAAAGCTAAACGTATTCGCTGCTACAACCAAATTTTGATCCTTCAAAAATTGGAAAAGGAAATAAAAAGTGAACCCGAAATGAGAGTAGCAAACGCATATGCAAAAGCATATGCAAACACACTCAAATTGCTCCGAGAATCCCCGGATTCTGATAGTCAAAGAACTGTGCAGTCTTCGACCTGGAGCATTTTCCCCAGATCATACTACGTGGTGCAATACAGTCAGAGAATTGAGAAAAACGACCCCAAATATTTTTCCGAACTTTATCCTCTTTTGGACCGATTTAAAATCCCGATTTTGCCGCCGGTGTTCCTCCTCCTGGTCAATCCACCCCGACAAATTCCAGGGATTGTACCGGGAAAGGACGCTGTATTCTCCTGGTTATTCTGCTGGTACTGCGGAGAATCCACGCGGAATTCCTTTCCATCTGACTCACAGGAAATTGAAGATGTGTACAAATGTGAGTTTCAATCTTGGGAAGAATCTTTCAGCGCTTGCTACCATCGCGTCACCGAAAATGGCCGCGCTGTGGAATGGAACGCGAAGCCGGATCCTACGGATCTGAACGAATCTGGAAGTGTTGACATCTTCAAATTTTGGGATGAATACCGCACCGCAAACCCTTTCTGGCGGCAGGATCCGCAACATGTTCGTTACGCAATCCGCGGGTTTGTTTTTCAACAAGTAAATTTCTCTCGGTTCCATAACTGGCATCGGATGAGTTCGCAATATGGTGCTCATGTGTTTCCCTCGGTGTCACAGACTGTCAGGGTAGAATTAAACCTCATAAATACGATGCCAACCGGTTTTAGTCCAAGTCCCACTTCCTTTCTCTCGGTGGACACGGAGAATGAGCTGAATTTGACCACTACGGCGTCAATCCTGTTTAAACCGTTGCAACCGTCTGTGTGGCTAATCGTTTTGGGCGGTGCCATCACCGCGCTTTTCATTCTGGGCGTCGACGACGGTCAGGTGAACTTGTCTCACGACAGTCACGTGAGTTGGTCATTCTTGTTCAAAAACGTATTCGCCATGGCGAAATTGTTACTGGACCAAAATTCCCTGGCTTTTTCCAGGACCGTCAGGACGGAGAGACGCCTCCTCATTGGCTCCTGGCTGGCCACCGTCCTCGGACTCAGTGTGGCCTACAAGGGATATATGGGGAGCGATGCGACAGTTAGAAGTGGAGACGGCGCTGTCAGAATGACCTTGAATCAGCTGGCGGAGCATGAATTGTTCTTGGTGTACGCCAACGAAAAATGCCCTCGGCTTTATTCTGACGAACGTTCATTACAGGCAACAATGTTGTGCCTCGTATTCTTTTCGTTTGTACCCGGGGTTGAAGGTTTTTCTGATTGGTGCGTCTTTCACCAAACCCTGGAGGATCAGGTGAGATATGTTATTCTCATGGTTATTCCAAGGTATGACATACGAATCGGTATTCGAATTCAAATCGGCATTATATTCATAAATTTCATTACAGTAGAGCCTCTATATAACAACTCTGATGGGAAGGCAAAAGATATTGTTACAGCGAAAGGTTGTTATATAGAACATTCAATATGCACCTAGAATGTACGAAGAGCTGGAAAAATAATGTTGTTACAGAGAAATGTGTTGTTATAAAGAGACTTGTTATAGAGAGACTCCACTGTATTTTAATCCGAATTATGTTCATATTTTTCAGTATTTTAATCGGAATTATATTCGTATTTTTCAGTATTTTATTCGGATCTAGTATCCATATTTTTGCCAGAAAAATATTTTAATTGGAATTCATAATTACAAATACATTTGAAAATCAAATTCGCAAGTTGAAATTAGGATTCCGATGCTTTGTTCAAATTTTGTGTTTATTTTAAGCTTCAAATTATGCCAGATTGCATTAGAACTAAATTTTTAAGAGTATTTGAAAAGTATTTTAAAACGTATTCATATGTATTAGAATTTGAATAAAATTGTATTGGAATTAGAATTTATATTTTAGATATCCGAGATTCAAATTTGTATTCATAATTAGGAATACCGCGTATTAGTTTTAATTTTAATTCATATACCTTCCCATCTCAATCTTTGATTTATTCATCGGCTGTTTCACAGGCTTATTATCTAATTTGTAATATAATTTGCAGATCCAAAGATTCATACGCTGGGAAAGGCATACAGAGAACGAAGACATACAAAGAGCGCTGCGGGAAAAAATAAAGGCTCTCCATCCTCTGGTTTATAGCAAGAAAATTATTTGCCAATTCAACACCACGTTTGCTTACGCAAGATATGTTGAGAAACAGGTTGAAAATCCTACCACGCCTAAACCAATATTTGTGGTGACTGAGAACCGGATCGGAGCCTACAGGGAACTCCTTCGTCTGGAATTCCAGACTAACTTTTCTGGACAAGTCAAGCTGCGACTGGTACAACTCACGGAGCCCTTCCTGGATGATTCCTCTCAATGGGTTTTCACGGCGGGAATGGATCCGAAATTCCACGGATGGGTCCCTAATAACATGAAGATATTGCTCTCCTCTGGACTGTATTGGTTCTGGGGAAAGTGGGAGGAAATTCGGTTTTCCAAGGCCGATCAGCGCCCGCAAAATTTGCTAAAGGATGACGTTTCCACTGTACATTTTGCGCCCATTTCACTTTCAACGCCCGCTGTGGCCGTGGTCACGAGAGTTATGAATTATGTTAGTATTCTTTCCGTAATCTTGATTTTGGGTGAATTTTTACGGCATTTTTGCCTAGGCAAAAGAACGCAGATGTATCGGCTACGTTGGATTTCTTGTGTAAGAGGCAACCGTGCCTTGACCGAATAAATTCTGTACAATTAGTTTTTGCATTAAGGATGGCTACGATCCGATATCATCCAAAATTTTTAGTTTAATTCGTCGCAAAGCTTGATTGGATCGAAATTCGCAGTTCAATCCGATTTATGATGCAAATGACTCGATTCGGTTCGATTCAAGTTCATGGATTTAATCGTTTCATGACTCGAACAATTAATCGAACATATAATTATGGCGACACGTTTTTTTCATTTTTTGCAAGTTTTGCAAAGCATATAATCAAGCCTAATGTCCAACTTAAAAAAAATGCATGTAACCGCGATATAATATTTACCGTTTAAAATTTGCTGCGATGTTTTCATGGTTATTGCTCAGCGCCGGGAGAATATCCAAAAATTTTGTATTAAATAATAGATCAAATGAATCGAATTTTAGTTTTTTATGATCCGATTTACGCCTAGAATGGATTTATTTTATGCGATTCACGGTTTCGAATTGAATGGTATTGTCAAGTATTTGAATTGAATCGAATCGAATTGAATCAAACAATCCGATGCAGAATCGAATCGTTGCCATCCTTGTGCACCAACCAAAATGACAACGAGCATTGGTTAAGCTTATTAATTGCACGCAGGCAAAGGTTTTGTTTCCTATTTGGAGTGCAGTTTTAGTGCGACTATACAGTCGACTCTCTCTATAACAGCACCCTATTGGCACCAGAAAAAAAGGGTCTTACAACAAACTGCGGGTATAGAGGATTAGTTAAAAAATATTAATATTAATTAATTAAGATTATTTTCAGGCTTAACTTCCATAATTTTCCAAATTCTAACAATATTTACAAAATTGAGCGTAAATATTTACATTTTAGTGAGAACAGAATAAAATTGTGTTAGTAAAGAGTGCTGTTACAGTGAGAGGAATATGACAGGGAAGAAAATACCTGCTGTTATAGAGTAACTCCTGTTATAGGGAGTGCCCTTATAGAGAGCGAACTTTACATAAAGCTGTAGAGGGGACTCAGCACTGCTGTTATCCAGTAAGTGCTCTTATAGGGAGCGTCGACTGTACATGCATTGCTTCTGCAAAATGCACTAAATTGGAAAAAAATAACTGTTTAACCATATAAATGTGTGTATGTATTTACAGTGGACTCTCGCTATAAAAATCCTGAACGGAAGGCCAAAAATGGTTGTTATATAGAAAAGTTGTTATATGGAACATTTAATATGTACACAACATATACGAAGGGCTGAAAAATAAAGTTGTTATAGGGCAAAAGTTGTTGTAAGGAGAGTTGTTATAGAGAGAGTCCACTGTATAGATGTATCTATTTATGTAAGTAATATAAGTAATGTAAGTGTTTTATGCTTGAAGAAAATTACGATGAAACGAAAATTCGAAGCGAAAGGTCCTCGTATTTATTTCAAACAATTTGACTGCCCTGTGCCAAAAATTTAATAACAGGACATTCGGATGGCTAAAATTTCCATCTAGTTTTTTTTACTTGCTTTTAATAGTATTTATTTGTGACTAGTAACCATCGGCATTGAATCCATACGTGGGCGCCATACCCTCAGGTGCGAATCCCGGGGCCCCAAAACCACCCCCATAATTCCCGCCAGCATATCCGGACCCAAATCTATCTCCTCCATTATTGTCATAACCGCCGTCGGAGTACCTTTGTTGTTCGAATCCACCGTTTGCCCCATAATTGCCTCCATATTGACCAGCACCTCCATGCATCCCCTCCGTTCCTTGATTCATGGGCTGTCGATCATTATAGGAGCCGCCGTATTCCTCCATGTGCCCCGCGGGCATCTGGCCCTGGAATCCGGTGGGATTCCCATTCACGTGAGGATTGACGTACATCCCGCTCGGATTCCTGCCGGAATAAACTGGGGACATTGGACTCATTCCGGGTTGTACCTCCTGGGGATAAGAGCCCCCAGAAGATGGTACCTGGTAGGAAGGCGCTGATCCCTGGAAGGACCCAGATGATCCGGATCCCCCGAACGAACTGCCTTGCTCCGAAGCGGGAGCGGGTCTTCCCTGTAATTGCATGGGCGTCGCCAGCCTATGCCCGGCAAAGTTGGTGGCGGAAGGGAAGCTGAGGGGCTTGCCCATGCCCGGTTGTTGATAAGCGAGCCCCGCCAAGCCCCGATAATTTCTCGCGAAGTCGCCCCCTTCATTCTCCATGGCAACCTCCGGGATTTTCACCTGCTGTTGGGCGGGCTGTTGGATGATGTAAACGGGTTGGGGGTAGGGGCTTGGGTAGGGAAGGGGCATGGCGGGTTGCGCTGGGGGCTGGGGCGCTGCGGTGGGCGCTGTTGTGGGCGCGGATGTCGTGGTTGTTTCCGGTTCCTCCGGCTCCTCGCTGTCCTTCTTCCCCTTGTGCTTCCCGGTCCTCTTCTTTGCCACGGTGGTCTCCACGTATTCCTCCTCCTCAGCTTCCACCTCGTAATCATCCTCCTTGTTGACCGGGAGGGGCTTGTGCTTCTTTTGTCCGGCGGATTTCGCCCCTTTGGATTTCAGACCATGTCGCCCCCCGGCTTTCTTTTGCTTCCTCTTCCTTATTTTTACCTCTTCCTTCCCGGCATCTTCCAACGCCTTCTCCGCCTCGGCGTCCACATCGTCCATGGTAGAATCGTAGGACGTCTCCTCCTCGGAATCCTCCACCATCGTCTCATCGTCGTCCGTGACACTGCCCAACATTTTGGCCCAATCGAATTCCCCTCCGGCGGCACGGGGCGCGATGCCCGCATTTCCTAGGGTGCCCGAGCCGGGGAAGAGGATGATTTCCTTCTGGATAATCCTTGGCTTCTCTTCCTTTGGCTCCGGGACGGGGTTCGACACACGGCCGACGGGGGGCGGTGGCTTCCGCTCGCCCTGGGGCTTTCCGGGGTTGGTGTGGGTGGGTGGGCTGTGATTGGCTCCGCTGGCACTTGGGACGCTGGCGCTGGCCATGGGGAGCATTTTGGTGACGGTGGGGGAGGCACCCGGACTTGTAAAGCCCCCGTGGGAGATCACCTGCATGTTCCCTTCGGAGGGGGCATTGCTGGCGGGAGGACCCGGCGCTCGCATTCGGTGCAATCCACCCACAACATTTTGCGTCGGACCTGTCCCTGGAGCGGAATTTGCGGGGTCGTCCGCTATTTTGGCAGCGCCTGTAACAAATAAATTGTATACGCAATTACGCGTCTATGCGACTAGGTCAGAAGTAACTCTGCAAACTTTAAAAATGACTGCAAGCGGTGAAAATAGCTGCCAGCTTTAAAATTGGCTGCAAGCAACAAAAATGGCTGCAAGATTTAAAAAATGCTACTAGATTTAGAAAATGCTTCCAGATTTAACAGTAGCTGCCAGATTTTAAAATGGCTACCATAGATAAAAATGGCGGCCATATTTAAAAATTTCGGCCATATTTAAAAATGTCGGCTCATTTGAAAATGACTGCCAGATTTAAAAATGGCTGTCAGATTTAAAAATGGCTGTCAGATTTAAAAATTTAGATTCAGAAAATTTAGATTTAAAAAATGCTACCGAATTTAGAAAATGCTGCCAGATTTAACAGTGGCTGCCAGATATAAAAATGACTTGCAGCTATAGGTTTAACCATGGCGCCTTAGCTTTAAAAATGGCTGCAAAATTTTAAAATGGCTGGCAGCTTTAGAAATGGCGGCTAGCTTTAAAAATGGCTGCCCGCTTTAGAAATCGCTGCGAAGTTTTAAATTGGCTGGCAGTTTTAAAAATGGCTGCCAGCTTTAAAAATGAGGAAATAAAAATGGCTTACCGTGTACAAGCGTTGCAATTCCCAGCAAAGAGAAAATTAAGGAAGGTCCCCTCATCCTGACAGGTGGCTTGTGTAATTCTATCTGGACGTAGAAAGGGCAAGGACACTACGAGAAAATAAATTTTTGCTCCTTGCCTTGCCAAGTCAAACTAATTCCGTCATAGTGTATGTGGTTACATTTAAAGCTTCGGGGGCACAATGGATTTGCTTGTGTAAAAAAGGAGGGAACCCGGTTAACTCACCATTCTTTTTGGTGCCCAATTTTTTTCCTTCCTCACCACTCTCACTGTCCACTATTGTGTAACTTTCGATTTCATTCTTTTCAGTTTTGTAACCTCGAAAAACAATGGCCAAGAACAGAAAGTGAAACCATGGATGGAATTATTTTGCGTGTTGGTTCACTGCCCTGTCAACCTAATTGGGAAGGGACAAAGGTGGGTCCATGTCTGTGATGGATTGTTTTGAGTTTTTAATAATACTAAATTATTTAATTAATCATTTAATTAATTATTTAAACAATTACATACTCATCCAAGAGAAAGACAAGTTTTCGGCATTTAAATAAAACATTTTAGCATTTCTAAACTGATGGGCTGAAATGAAAACGTGTATCATGAATACAGTCGACCCTCTCTATAATAGCACCCCATGTGCACCAGAAGAAGTGCTCTTATAACGAACTTCTGGTATAAAGAATTAGTTAAAAAATATTAATATGAAATAATTAGGATTATTTTCAGGCTTAACTGCCATAATTTTCCAAATTCTAACAATATTTACACAATTGGACGTAAATATTTACATTTTAGTGAGAAACGAATAAAATTGTGCTGATATAGAGTTCCGGTGCTGAGAGAAAAAGTTAATGTTGAAGGGATACCTGACTTAGGCGCTATAATGCTCTTATAGGAAGAAAATGCTGTTATAGTGAGAGAAGTGTGACCGAGGGAAGAAAATACCCTGCTGTTATGGAGTAACTTCTGTTATAGGGAGTGCTCTTATGAAGAACGCACGTCGCATGGTAAAGCTGTGGGGGATTCAGCAATGCTGTTATAGAGTAATTTCTCTTGTAGGGAGGGCCGGTATAGGGAGAGTCGACTGTAGACGGTTTCACTAAAAGCATACTTAAGACCAGAATTTCTTGGCAATTGTCTTTAATAAACCATTTTGTATACATACGTATTAATTAAAAACGCTGTTGGACCAAATCATGCGTTTACATCATTACGCGTGGCTTTTGCGCCATATTTATTCACACCTTATTTATTCACATCCTTAAAATTAGCAAAGCAGACACGGATTTATCAGGTGCAATCGTGCTATGGCTAAATGGTTTCCTTGATATCTGGGCTCGACAGTATAAAGAATCGTTATAAAGCTATTTATAACGAACTGCGTAAATGACCTCCGTAAACGTTAATCAATATACATTGCACTCTAGCTATTACAACCTTGAAGGGAAAGTCAAAAACGGTTGCTATAAGTGGAACATAGCATATGTTTGTTACAGAGAGAGTCTATTTATGTAAGTATACAGTGGAGTCTCTATATAACAACTCTGAAGAGAAGAGAAAAACATATTGTTACCGGGAAAAGTTGCTGTATGGAACATTAAATATGCACCTTACCTGTAAGTACGAGGGGTTGGAAAAAAATGCTGTTATATAGAAATGTTGTTATAAAGAGACTTGTTATAGAGAGACTCCACTGTAATAGGTATATAATAGATAGTCTTCGGTTTTTCTTTTTCCATTGATAATTTCTGTTTATCAGCGTGTGCTAATGCGGATATCCTAATGCGGATATCTAATGCGTATATCCGCATATAGACTGCGTACCAACAGAGATTGCAGGGCTAAACGAAGTAGAGGTACATTTTTATATTTTATTATATCACAACACACCGCGGATAGTTATAACAATAACTATTTCCGATATAGAAGCACCAAATTCCACCACGAATAAATGAGCACCTGAGCACGTCATTCAGATTGCATAACAGCAGACTCACTCCACCTAATTGCATGCTTTCGTTTTTCTGTGTTTGTGGATCGGATCGGATTTTGTCGAAAACTATGCGAAATCAAACGAACATGTGCATGGTTCCAAAACATGATATGACTCCCCCTAAACAATATGATGCTACATACTATGCTGCAAAATATAAAAAGCACGTTTCTCGTGCATAGTTTTATTGTGAACCTAGGAACAAAATTCATCCCGATCTGAACCCAGTAATGGCTGAAATTTTTCAGAAAAAATGAAAATTTAGATTTTTGACAGAATACTTTCTTGTTCTTGTAATTAGGGACAAAGCTTGGCAAAATATTCCAAAGATCAAACACGAATTGGCCAAGTCATGGCGAGTTTTCCGCGCCAAGTTTACGTAAATCGACACTTCGTCTTCACGAACCAACATTTTGCAGAACTTTTTGCTAGCGTAAAATGTAACGGCGAATTAAGTAAAAATACTTATGAATAGTTTTTGTTGCAATAAAATCATTAAATTAGCAATTCTTACAAGTGCCTCTAAAAGGCTGACAAACACGTTTACGCATCAGTACGGCACACTCTTAGGCCAAATATATTAAAATTATTTTTTGAAAAGCTATCATTTGCATATTTAGCTTCCGAAAGTAGCTGTTCGTAATTTTTAAGACTAATTAGTTTAAAAATTGCTTTTATTTATAATTTCATCAAAATTGCTTCTTTTTGAACTTGGCACGGAAAGCTCGTCATAACATGACCAATTCATGATTGATCTTAACGGGAATATTTTTGCTATATTTGCAATCAAATTCTGCTCATAAAACACGCTTGCCCCGTTTTGTACGGTTAGGAAAACATTAAAAGCTCTGTCCCTAAAGACCGAAACAAAAAAACAGTAATTTGGTCCAAATTTTTTCAATGTTTTTTTTGAAAAAACCGCCATAACTCGGCCATTGCTGGTCCGATTGGGATGAATTTTTTTCCTAGACCCACAATAAAATTCTACACGGGAAATCGAAATAAACGTCCACCGGAAATTTCAAGGCAATCGATACTGATTTTATAAAAACAACGCGGGATTTAGTCTATTGCTGCGCAATCGTTATAGGAAGCTCTAATGCTTGTCCAAGTTGCCAACAAACGATTTCAAATTCACTTCTTATTCTCACTCTTTATAACAGCGAATAAGTTAAACATTTGAGCAATTTCTGGTGACGATTAACATTTCTCAAATGATAAAAGTGACCGCGGAATCCTAAGTCATGCGCATCCTTGCGCTAGGCAGATTACATACAGCACACGCTATCTACAATCTACTATTCAGTAAACAATTGCATCCGTTCAGTTATCTGTGATTGTGGATTGGAATGGATTTTGGCGAAAACTACGTGAAATCACATCTATACATGTATTAGGAACTAAACACTCCTCGGATAACTACGGCGTGTGGCTATTAATATCTACCTTAATTTGTTCTGGATAACCCTAATATTGCCGTTTCCGTGCAGAATGTTTATTAAAGCCGATGCCCAATAGGTATAATGATTGCCCAGTATTTAATTCTATTCTAATTCTAATAGTTCTCCGAAGCAAGCTTAAGTAACACAAGAAATATCATCGTCACTACATTTTTGCCCTCTAAAATGGAACTTCTGAGCTCTTTTCAGACAATTTTTTTCAAGTCTTCAGAACCCCAAGTTGTTTTTGCCTGAAAATACGCGACCAAAATCCCTGCGCAAAAAATACAAAAACGACGCCTGCGGCCCTACAAAATTTATTTCTAGCATTTTCCTTGAAATTGTTCCTCGTAATCAGCTATAGCACAGCATATTTCGATGTAAATGCACTTTCTAACACTGAAAGAGAGATATACATATATGTATACATACAGTGAAAGCTAAAAGTTTGAAGACAAACAATTATTTAAAAATCAATAGAATCTTGTAGCTAACAGTACATTTACTTTCACATACAAATCGCAATCAGCGACTCCAGTGTGTCGGGAATTTCAGCTATAATTCCAACTACAGTGGAGTCACTTTATAACAACTTTTCTATATATATAACAACAATATTTTTCCAGCCCTTCGTACATACAAACTACATACTTTATGTTCTACATAAAACTTTTCTCTGTAACAATATTTTTTGCAGAGAACCATGCAAAACCATGCATCTATGATGCAAAATACAATAAGCATGTCGCCCATGCGGAAATATATTGAAGCAAGTCTCTGACTTGCTCCCGCTTCGCTTTTGATTTGGGGTTTTGGGTTGATGTGATTGTTGTTGTATGTACGTATTGTATGTAGATGTTAGATGTAGTGGCCGTTGCCGGTCAGAAAAGGACTCTCTCTTCGTCTTCCGTCTGCATCAGACATACTTTTATTGCTCTTCATTATTATCAGATTTTCCCTTCACTTAATTATTCCTTCGTTTTCTTCGTGATTGTAACGGTAATTGTTGTTGGGGCTTAATAAAACTTAACTATAATTGTTACTTCTCCATTCCGCTTTGCCATTTCCTACATTATTTTAATTATATTTAAATAAGCTTTAGCGTAAAATCCCCATTTTCCCAACCAGCAACACCTCTCACAGTGATTGCTTTAATATTATCACAAATTATATCACACGGGATAAAAATAATCCGGCACACATTAAATATTTTGAAGGTAGAGCCACCGAATTCCACCACGAATTCAGATTACACACAACAGGCTCATGTTATCCACTCTTCGGGGGAAAATGGCAACCCTGTGTTTATCTGTGATTATGGATGGGATTGGATTTTACCAAAAACTACGCGAAATCAAGCCAGCATGTATTATGAGCTAAATATTCCTTGGATAAATCCGGGACGTTGCTATGCATATTTACCTGTAATTTGTTCCGGATAACCTTGATGTTGCTATCCGTCTCCGTGCAGAATATTCTTTAATGCTGATGACGACAGCCAATGGTTATGCATAATGAATGTCCAGTACTTACTTTCATAATTATACCCCAATGCCGTCACTAATTCTCTATAGCAAAAGCTAACGTAGCACAAGAAGTACCATTGCCATTACATTTTCACTCTGAAATGTAAGTTCTGAGTTCTTTCTCGAAAAATCTTGCCCGAAAAAATTATGCGGCCAAAATTCCCGCGCAAAAATATACAAAAATATTACCTTCGGTCCTGATCAATTGTTTTGGAGCAATTTCTTTGAAATTTCTCGGAAGCAGCTAAAACCTTTTTGCTCAAACAAAGCAGCTCAATTCAACATGAATCTCAGGGAAATTCAAAACACACTCCAATTCTTCAAGAGGGCATCTCATGTGGGCCTAATGCCTCTGCAAGTGACCCCTAAAACGGGACAAGTGCGTTTCCGTCCTCGGGGTCGCCATATCCAACGGATCCTGTTTAACATTTGGCTCATAGTAAATACTCTCAAATTGACAGCTTCGTGGACAAGTCTGGCTTATGAGTTGAGTTTCAGCATAAAGAAATCGGGATTTGTGTTAATCACTTTGTACGTCATCAATAGTTGCGGTGTGAGCTTATGCGTATATGACAAACTCCTTGTTTTCGTTTTCGAATGGGAGAATGTGGACACAATGTTGCGGGACTCCATTGCTTCTGCTCCCAGTATGTTTCCTATTCATTTGTCATTGTTTGGATGCTCAATGTGCCTTTATGAGTTTATGATTGGAAAATTACATTTGGTATTTCCAGATGATCTACTGCCGAGGGGCATAAGGAATATGAATGTGCAGGAGTTGTTCGTGAGAACGATTCCGATCTTAGTTACTGGAACTTTGGTGATGTGTTTGTTGCTATTCGGCATAATGCCAGAATATTCTATCTTCGTCCGGCACCTCGACATTCTGCACTCCTGGCCGAGTCCACTTCATTCACTGTGGGTGGGTGCACTGGAAATGGCTTTCCACAGCCAACCTACAATTTGCGTATTCTTCATAATATTTGTTCAACTGCTCTTCTTCATGCAAATCCATAAAGCTTTCGATGGCCTAATGAAGGAAGCAGCGACCAGGTATCATATAGTTTAAGAGCCACATGGACACGCGTAAAGTAGGTAAATTCCAATTCTCCAGGGAAAAATCTCACGTCGAAATGTTTTGGCCAGACTTGGTCAGATGGCAGTCTCCAGCGTAGGAAATCGTAATAATATTCCGTCGTATTTATTCCGTCAATCTGTGACCCCCTGAACGGACACCTTGACTGGATCACAGCCGATAATCGTTGGATTTTTATGAAATTCGGCGAGGGCACGTAAAACAGAATGATATAGCTCAATCTTTTTTCAAGGATATAGCACATTGCATTTTTGGTCTAATCCTTTGTCAGTTTCTGGCCAACAACGGCGAAAACACAAACAATTGGATCTACGGTAGACTCACTCTATAACAGCTCTCCTCATAACAACTTTTTCCCTATAACAACTTTATTTTTCTGCCCTTCGTTTATTTAGTGTACATTTTAAATGTTCCATATGCAGTCAATTCTCTCTATAACGGACCCCCTTATAAAGGTTTTCGCACGGTGTTCACAAACCCGCCCAAGACCATTTCAATTATAAAATCTTCCTCTGTAACGTTCATTTTATACCGGTTTTTTCGTTATACCGGGGAAGCTCTGAATCCCCGACCAATAAATGTCTTTTGCTATAACGGTTTTAGGCCACGCACACACATGCTGTACCGGTTTTTTCAAATTTCGGAATCCCCGCCACAAATTCCTTTTTTCTAGAACGGTTTTAGGCCACGTTCTCACAAGCTATACCGGTTTTTCGGTAATTTCGACTCCCCCCCCGAATCCCCCGTATTAAAATGGTTTTTTAACGGTTTTCCTGGTAGCGGTTATTCGTTATTACGGTTTTCTGGCTGCTTTTTGCTAGACCGTTATAGAGAGAATTGACTGTACCTAACAACGTTTCCATATAACAACATTTTTTTCCCTTCTCTTCAGGGATGTTATAGCGACAGCCCACTGTGACATGTAATGTAGCAAGTTCTCGCCGAGTTTCAGGAAAATCAAATAATTAGCATCCAAAGTGCTGCCTAAATGGCGGCAAAAACACGGATTGTATTTTACAAAGTGCAAAATACTGCGGTGTTGCTTCAGGTGGTCACTGAATGACGAAAAAAAAAAATTATACCTATTATTTCCTACGCTAGGGGCTATCACTATCATCTGACGAAGTTTGGTCAAAAAATTTCGACGTGACATTTTTCGCTGGAGAATTGCCATTTACCTACTTATAGTTGTAGTACGTTGAATAAATCTGAATACGTGTCCATCAAATAGTAAAATCACATTAATTATTCAGTACCAGGGTTGGTTCAGCCGGTATTTTGGAGCTGATGCGAAGATGCAGAGAAATTGAGTTCAGAGTGATGCATTTCAACTCGGTCTTCGCCCAACAAATTTTCCTGACGAAGGTCGTTTTTCTCGTTATGTCTATTCTCATGGGAAGCACGGTCTTAATTTGCCTTCATTCATCCCCCTTGATAAGCGTCGTCTTCCTCGGATTTGCGGTTGACGCGAACGCATGTTACCTCATCCTCTTTGACAAGGCATTTACCTTCCCAAGCAGCATGGAGCGGGTGAAAAAGAAGATCTTGGTCCTCTCTGCGAACTTGTCAGGCAGTGGAGCAAAAAAGTATGTGAGGACACGGATTCTATCTATTGCACCCACTGGGATCATGGTGGGCTCATTCCGGAAACTTGAGAGGACATCCACTCCAGACTTCATCAACTTCGTCATCACGAGTGTTGCTAGCATTACTTTGGCAACTCGTAATAAGAAATAGAAAAAAATAGCGACTAGAAAGTTCGAAAGAGGTCGGACCAAGCTCGTCCGCAAAAGTGTGTGAAAAGAAGTAGAATTCCGCCAATTGGAATTTTGCTTGGATTCAGGGGTGCGCACGATTTTGGCTTCCGCGGTCACTTTTATCATTTGAGCAATGTTAAGGGTCACCAGTTTTGTACCATTAACTGGTGACCGTTAACTTATTCGCTGTTACGAAGAGCGAGATTCACAAGTGCATTTGAAATCATTGGTTGGCAATTTAAACATGTAGTGGGACTTCCCATAACAATTGCGCAGCAATAGACTAAATTCTACATGGTTAACTTTATAAAAGCTTCTAATGGCAATTTATAAAAACTTTTAGCAATTTTCCTGAAAGTTTATCTCATAATTTCTCGAATTCTCTGAAAAATTATATTTTTATAGCAATTTTTCTGCAAATTTATCTCTCGAATTGGCGGCAAATTTGCGGCTTTAGATGCTCCCATGAAGTGTTATAAATTTCTTTGAAATTTAGTTTTTCAGCAAGTTTCGTGAAATTGTGAGACACAAATTGGCGAAAACTTGGTATTAGGTACTTCCCCAAAAAGTTGTACATATTCAGTAACTTACGTTTTCAGTAATTTCTCTGAAAATCATTGTTATTGGAAATTTTTATGATTTGTTGCACCAATGTAGGAAAATATAGACTTAATGAACAGCACAAATTAGTTAGCAGAATCGAAGCAGCATTATTCTCATACGACGACCAAAGTCTACACTTTTTAATGACTAGAAAGTTTAACGATGGTCACCGAAGAAAGCTGCAATGGTCACCCGCTTGACCAAAAAAACCTCCGTGCGCACTGCTGCTTGGATTTGTGTTTGAAGTTGACGTTGAATTTGAAAATCAAATCGAATTCCTTGTTTGAAATGATTTAAAAGTCGAAGTTGAATACAATTAATTTACGAATGCGCAACAAGTTGGCAACTTGTTCGAAGCATTTGAATTGAAGATGAATTATCAACCAACTACCAAAGCTTGATGTGAACGGATTTGTATTTGAAAATTCAACTGGAACTTCGAATGTTTAAAAAATCAAAATTGTGAGTTGAAAGGGTTAATGGTGCAAGTCAAATGAAAACGAGCGCGAAAATGAGTCCTTGCAATTCTACGGGCAATCTTAAATACAACACTCAGCAATTTAATAAAATACTCTCTTTTTCCCATAGTTTTATCATTAGCTAGATAATTGACATAATATTTTACACAATTTTTAGCACAATAGAAAACCAGTCATTTTTGCACATGCACAAATGCAGAGTGCGTAATTTGTCAACAGACTCCAGTGTAGATTACGAATTTGTTTGAGATATGTAGTAACATTTGAATAGAACTGAGCTACAGAAAGTAGAAATTTCTTTCCCATTTCACTGCATCAGAAAGTAGCACTTTTAGCCTTGCATAAGGATACTAATGTATAGTAATATACGTAAGCACGGAATTAAATAATTTTTCAGCACTGTCATAAATGGGATTTTAGTTTAATTATCCAACGGATTGCATCCTCCATACTGATTGGGTTGAGTTCCATCCAGGCACATTGAAGCTTGGGATGATCCATAAGCGTCTCGTAGGATGCAAGAGAGGAATCTGAATGGCTCGGAGGAGCAGAGGGGGATGTAGCTAAACCACATTGCATCAAAGAAGACCTTCTCCTTCGGCCCACAGCCGGGAAACCCAACTTCAAGGGTCTTGTAGCATTTGCCAGCATGTGGGAAGAGGAACTGATCATATTTCTTTCCATTCCACGCCTCCGCCGGGCGCTCCTGGGCAGCATACTCCTGGGGGCAAGGGTTTTTCGCACATCTCGCCTCAAAGTCACTCACTGGAATTACCCATTCTCCGTTGGGGCAGGGACCCTTACATAATATTATTTATATATCAGCTGGAATTATTACGGAAAAACACACTAAATATTTTCAATATTTATATATATGGAATAAATATTTTGGTTCAAACCAAGGTATTAT
This sequence comes from Disparrhopalites patrizii, assembly GCA_034698585.1. Lineage (NCBI taxonomy): Eukaryota > Metazoa > Arthropoda > Collembola > Symphypleona > Sminthuridae > Disparrhopalites > Disparrhopalites patrizii. Next base: position 12,818 of record JAQGBT010000720.1, on the reverse strand, counting down.
TATTATCAAGTATTTGAACATGTATTGTGCGGTAGTGTAATGTGTGAAGTGTGTTAGTACGTATGTATATGTAATTTTGTGCTTTTTCTGGAGCATTCCTGGGCACTTTACATTGGCCTTTTTTTCATGTCTTATCTGTTGTTCCAGAAACTTATTTTTTTTGTTTCATTTCCTTACGCCTAAATTTATCAGTGTTTCTTTGTTTGTAAGTTCATTCACTTTATCTTAATTTATGCATGTGCGTGATTGCTGATTGACCGTTCATTTCTTGTATTTTTCAGTGCATTTTATTTTTTGTTGTTCATGTTATTTTTGCTTTTAATAAATCACTTCTTGCCTAGGACTTGAGCTGAGTACAACCTCCCAATTCTCTTGCTTTTTGACATTAAGTCAAATCGCACACACTCGTAATTCTCATTCCACCCCATACCTGCCTACTCATACTTTTCCTTTGCTTTCACCACATAATATCTCGTACAGGAGCCATCACCAACTATTCGTGTGAGCCGTCACATGCATTGATATGTCGGAATACTTGTATAAAATTGTATTTGGAATTAGAAATTATATTTCAGATATCCAAAATTTAAATTTGGATTCATAATTAGGAAAACTACATATTTTAATTCGAATTTTAATTTTTAAGTCATATTTTTTCGGATGTCATTGCTTGGTTCAAACTCTCCGGGTAAAATCGTAATCTTCAAATTAATTTCTAGAAAAACCTGGTCAAAAATGAAGTAACAACGATCTTCCCATAAAACCCGCGGCCGCCCCAAGTTACACACTGCGGGATCGCAAATGCATTGTCCATCCCAGGAGTCAATGTTGTGGGTCAGAAATCCCCAGTGAGCCCCTTCTCCACAGGGGCCTCTGGAGGATAGTTCGTAGCATTTACCCGTCCGATTATGGTAGCGCCATCCATCCACACACATTCTAAACAAACACAAATTTCCTCGAAAATGAGTAAAATTCCACATTGAACTTTACGAAGTTGAAGCAAGGTATGACATCGGAATCGGTATTGGAATTCAAATCGGAATTACATCCATATTTTTCAGTATTTTAATCGGAATTAGTATCCATATTTTTGTCAGAAAAATATTTTAATTGAAATTCATAATTACAAATACATTTGAAAATTAAATTCGTATTCAAAATTTGACATTTGGATTCCGATACTTTATTGATATTCGAAAATTAATTCATTTTGTTGCTAATTCCCGCTTTCGGGCAAGGTTTTTTGACAAAATCAAGATATTGTTAGGATGATTTCTTAAATTGGCAGTAATATAACTATTTTATCAGTAAAATCATAGATTTTTGCAAAATCAGATTTGCGGAGTCAATTTATAATTTTGTGTATTGATTTTGAGTTTATTTAAAGCTACAAATTATGCCAGATTGCTTTACAAATAAATTTTTAATGTATAGGAAAAGTATTTGAATACGTATTCGTATATGTCTGAATATTTGAATAAAATTGTATTGGAATTAGAATTTATATTTTAGATATCCGAAATTTAAATTTGTATTCATAATTTAGAAAAACGCGTATTTTAATTCGAATTTGAATTCATATTTTTTCGGATGTCATTCCTTGAGTTGCAGTGAGGTTTTTTCGGACAAAATTTTCTTGTAACTTAATTTTTCAAGCCCAAATCAGGATACATTTGACAACGAAAAATCCGCGTAAAACGAGCCATTATCACTAATAAAAAGAGGACACCAAAGACACCATGCTATCCTATAGCAATTATTATTATCACGTACATAATAATGGTTCAAATGACTTACTTATTTGAGCCGTAATAAACATCACCAGCAGCAATTGTTAGAATTTTAACTCCTAAAGCTAGAAGGAATACAATAATCGGAAATGTTTTGGATGAATATGTCTGTGACATTTTGAAAATAAAAAATATATACGGGAATACCACACTTTTTTTTCTTCACACCAAGAAGTCTGAATTCCACGACGTCCCAACAATAACTGTAAAGCATGAGCTATTGACCGGCGCAATTTGTTTGGAAAATGCAAAATTCACTGCCCAAGAGCAGGTATAGTTAATCACAATCATCATGCGGTAAGGATAAAAACAAGAGAAAAAGTAAACAATCAAAGGACGCGTAGGGACGTGTAATTATGTAAAGTAGGCTCTCTGCAGGATTGTATTTTTTTGCAACACGAAATGTTTATAAACAACCCATAGATATGTAGGCATGTACAGTCTACATGAAGCGTTCGGAAGCAAAAGGAGTTAAGTCCACAATTTAAAAAATGAGGATTTTTCCGGAAAAAGGTGTCTATCACTGCTAGATCAATTCTTAGCCATTTTCGTTTTTTCAATCGATTATTCAAAAATTTTACGAAATCGGGTAAGCAAAAATCATTTCTGTGCAAATGGTTTAAGTCCACCGTTGATTTAGAAGCAAAAGCACTTAAGTCCAATTCCATAAAATTCCGCTAGTGTAATCAAACAAAACTTCAATATTATGGTAGCGCCTTGAGCGATTTCCCTTTCCATCATAATAATTTTCGCGTAAATCCGGTTTTGCTATTTTCAATATTTTTTGAAAATTAAAGCTGGAAAACAGTTTTCGGGAAAATCCAAATGGAAAAACCCGTGTTAAAATTCAGTGACCACGGCGTCCCCCCTTTGCATTTTTTCAAATCTCCGAAAATTCTAGATTCACATTTTGTATATTGAGACGTAATTCCTCCGTCTTTGTGAGGTGACTGTAATTGCTAATTGCCGTCTCACTCATTTTTCTCACGAAACTACTTATCTACACGCGAAAATGAGAATCTACATATTTTGCAGAGATTTTACAAAAATTACAAAGGGGAGACGCAGTGTCCACTAAATTTTGGCACGTGTTTTCCCTTAAAAATAATTTGTGAGAAAGATGTCTCTTAGTGAAATTTAATTTTTAATATTTAAAAAAATATCAGAACGTGAATTACGGGAAATTATTACCGTGGTATCTCTCTGTAAGTGCCTATATAGCAACTTTTCTATATAACAATATTATTTTTTTCGCCCTTCGTACATGTAAGGGCCTGTACCACAGCCTGTACGTATTTAATGTTCCATATAACAGCATTTCTCAGTACAATATTTTTTTCCTTCCCTTCAGTATTGTTATACTGCATGATGACAAGTGATAGTTTTCAAGGCTCTACTGTGGGCTCTCGTTATAACAACCCGGAAGGGAAGGGCCAAAATGGTTGTTATATGGAAAAGTTGTTACATGGAACATTTATTATGTATACTACACATACGAAGGACTGAAAAATAAAGTTGTTATAGAGAAAAAGTTGTTATAAGCAGAGTTGTTATAGAGAGAGAGTCCACTGTACCATTTTACCGTAGTTTAGTTTGATTCTGTTAAAAATCTCAAAACGGTGGTTTTTCAGGTGCAAACTGAGTTAAGTGCATCATTTTGCATGATTAAAATTTGTTGTAATTTGAAAAATACCAGATCAACATACATTTTGGAGCAAATGAAACCAGACGCAACAATATATGTACAAGCACTTATTTCAAGGAAAAAAATATTCTCGGAATTTCGCAGAGTTTTGTCTGAAATTGTTTTTTGCTGCCGCTGTAAAATTTAGTATTGTGGACTTAACTCCTTTTGCTTCCGAACGCTTCATACGAACATAATGAGCATAGGGAAGATCAAGACTTGATCTGCACGACAATGTCGCATTCATATGATGCAAGTGACACATTGACTACATTCCATTCAATATGTATATACATATATGCATCTGTACTTATGTCTTTATATAATATAGTATGCAATGTATACGTACACGGATTTCTTGTAGCACTACAATGACCAAGAATGTCTACATGTGCATACATACATACATAGTTCAACAGGTGTTTTGATACAAGTGATACATTTCCATTGATGCTATATGAGAGTGAGAGAGATTAGAGATCCCAGAACGCCGTTCGAGAAAATTTAATCCCAAACACGATTTTTGCATTAATTACAAACGTCAACAAAACAGAACAAATTTATTCTTGAGAGAAAACAATAGAAAAACAAGAACTATTCAAGACAAAATAGAGAAATAAGGACATTAAAACAGAGCGATGGGATTGCAGCCACCTTTCTTATCCGGCCTGTTCCCATCCCCGCAAGGATCCCAGCCATGTGGTTGTGGTTTGCCCTCGGGCATGACGCAAGTCAGGAGCTTCACGGGGTCACCATGACACCTGAATCTCCCGTTAAACCAGAGGGCATCAAAGTAGACCTTTTGATTCCAGGGACAACCCGGGAAGCCCGTCTCCAGGGTGCGGTAACACTTGCCTTTGTACGGAAAAAGGAACTGACGCAACTTCCCGCCCTTCCAACGGTCCGATGGACGCTCTTGAGCCACATATTCTTCCATGCACGGGATTTTCTCGCAGTGGGCCGAGTCCTTCGAGGTTGGCACAATCCATTCGCCCCTCCCACATGGACCCTTTTCAAATTTGAAAGCAAATGTCAGGTCAAAAATAGGTCACATTGAGACTTTCCTAAAAAATTCTAGACGCTTCACATATTTGAATTATTTCCTTCCATTGCAAAAAATTCTCGCTCCTTAAATCCCTTTTCTTTATCGAAGAAAAGCGCTTTGCTTTGTCGATTTCAACTTTAAAATTCCCAGTCGACTCTCTCTATAACGGTTCTAAATATAACGGTATTCGCACTACAACGGTGTTCTCAAACCCGCTCGAGAGATTTACTATGACAAATTCACTCTCTATAACGGCTTTCTCTATTACAGCTTTTTCTAAATAACAGGGAGTTTTTGAATCCCCATCATTCAACCTCTCTCTCTACATATAACGGTTTTAGGCCACGCCTCCGCATACTACTCTCTCTATAGCCGTTTTGGTTCTGGCATTGAATCCCCATGTTGTTGCTGCTAACTTAACCTACCCTAGCATAACCTAACATACGCCTTCACACATTTCTCTCGCTATATCCGCTTTTCTTTAATTTTGAATCCCCCCAATAAATGTTTTCCTCTATAACAACTTTGTGTTATTCATTATACCGGTTATTCTCTATCACTGTTAAATGTAGGTTCTTTTTGCGAAACAGTAACAGTTATAGAGAGTCGACCGTAGGTTGTTCGATTTCCAAAAATTCTCGCCCGGTAAATCGCTTTTCTTTAGTATTAAATTAAGCTTTATTTACTGGTAAGTTATAAAAAATCGTTATCAATATAGTGGACTCTCGCTATAACAACCCTGAAGGGAAGGGTCAAAATGCTTGTTGTATGAAAAATTTGTGATACGGAACATTTAATATGTGCGCCACATATACGAAAAGCTGAAAAATTAAGTTGTTATAGAGAAAAAGATGTTATAAGAAATATTGTTATAGAGAGAATCCACCGTACAGTCGACTCTCACAATAGCAGCCCTCTCTATAAAAGCACTCTTACTCTAACAGCATCCTGGCATCCCCCCGAGAGCTTCACCATGTAAATTGCTCTTTCTATAACAACACTTGCTATACTAACATTTTGCTAAAACAGCAGGATTTTTCCTTCCCTAGACCACATTTCTCTCACTATATAACAGCATTTTCTTTCTATAACAGCATTCAGCCACCATCAAGCACCATTAACAGCATTAACTGTTTCTCAATGAAAGCACTTGAGCTTTTCCATAACACAAATTGATTCCTTTTTCAACGAAAATTAAACATTTTTAATGAAATTGTGTGAAGATACATTTTATTAAATTATGAAGCATTTACTTGGAATTGGTCTTGATTAATTAAATTATTATTTGTTTACGCAATTTTCTATAGCAGCACCTTGCTATACAGTGGAGTCTCTCTATAACAAGTCACTTTATATCGACATTTCTCTGTAACAACATTTTTTTCCAGAACTTCTTACATGTAACGTGGATATTTAATGTTCTTTATAACAACTTTTCCCTGTAACAATATTGTTTGCCCTTCCCTTCAGATTTGGTATATAGAGACTCCACTGTCACTGGACAATTTAAAGTGCAGATAGGGTGATGTTATAGTGAGAGTCTACTGTATAAGAAAAATTATTAGTTTATACCTGATCATATATATGGTAACAACGACTTCCCCATTCAATTCTGGGCCTTGCCAAATTGCAAATTTGTTGGTCGCACTTGCATTGACCCACGCCGGAATGCATATCGTAGGTGGACAAGCCCCAATGGGCAATATTTCCACATGGACCTTTGGCGGACAACTCATAGCATTTCTTGGACGGCGTGTGGTACCTCCAACCATCCTGGCAAATCCTGCAGGAAAGAATTTCAAAAAAAAAAACAAACATGAACATTTTTGAAGTACACAGAAATGCAATTAATCCTTGAGAAATTGACAGAAAATAAACAAATTAATTACTTGGGAAAACGAGCGGCTTCACTTTGGGCAATGAGCGTGAAATTCCAAATTAAAGTAAACAAAACTATTAATCCCCAAATTCGCCCATAACAAACCTCCAAGAATGGTTCCTTCATTATATGTTTTTTTTTCTCTCTCGCAAACAAAAAAAAAGAAAACACTTTCACTTATGCCGTAATGAGAGGAAGCAGCGGAAGTGAGAAAATGTTGACTGTAACGCTCCTCTTTGAAAAATGAGATGAAGATTTACCCCGTTATCCCGTCATATATATTGTGGAGTTGGGGGTAAATTGAAAAGGAAAAAAAACGAGTTTGAGCATTTATTTAAGAAGCTGTAAAAGCACAAGACTGGTTTGGTTTCTGGGAAACTTTCAAATGTCAAGAGTCTACAAGTGCAACATCTTATTTAATACAACGTCAACGGCGGAAAACATGTGGTTGCTCATTCCTCTATGTCACTTTCTACTAACACATATAATTGGAGGTAAATGGGAAATAACCGGTTGAAGCGGAAGGCTGATTGACTTGTATGTTTGCACATTCGGAGCACAGGAAGAGGCATTTTTATGTTATATGTTTTTATATGTTATAAAGGATAACAAAGGAGATATATCAGATAATCATGCACAGGTGTGAACCGCGTGTCTACGGACTTTAATTAAAACGTGCAACGTTTGGTCTGTGAAAGCGATTGCGATTGCCCTTTATAAAGGCTATGCATTTCCATTTTTCGCCCTCGCTTTGGTCCTGCAGTTTTCTTCATGTACAGAAATCTTGGAGGGAATTAATTTTCGTGTAGAATTTTGCACATATTGTCGGTGAAGAGTCATATGAAGCATTTGGAATCGAAAGGAGTTAAATCTACAATACTAAATTTTTCAGCAGCAGCTAAAAATAATTTCAGTATAACTCTGCGAAATTCAGAGAATATATTTTTTCTAGAAATAAGTGTTTGTGTGGTTGTGTCTGTACGCATTTGTTCCAAAATCTATGTCCCATATTTTTCAAACTACGATGAATTTTAATCATGCAAAATGATGGACTTAGCTCATTTTGCACCTGAAAAAACCTTCTTTTTGAGGTTTTTGTATATATAGAATCAAATTATACTACAGTAACATGGTATCGCCTTGACCACTTTCACTTATAAGGATAATAATTTCCCCGTAAATCACGTTCTACTATTTGATAAAAATATTCAAAATTAAAGTTTGCTCTGAAAAATTTGTCGGGCAAATCCTTATGGGAAAACACATGTTAAATTTTAGTGAGCAGGAGGTTCCCCCTTTGTCATTTTTTCAAATCTCTGCAAATTCATAGATTCTCATTTTCGCGTGTATATACGTAGTTACATGAGAAAAATGAGTTCCCCTTAAATCGTCAAATTTCCCCCGTTAGAACGAAAAACCGTTATTTATAGAGAACAGAAATGTCTATGTTAACAATTGGAGAAAGTTTTTGAGGGAAGCATTTTCTGCGCTATAGAGAGCAAACTGTTATAAGGGAGCCCGTTATAGAGAGGTTCGACTGTATTTGAAAAAATGCAAAGGGGGGAACCAGTAGTCATTATGTAAATTTTAACATGGGTTTGCCGGAAAAATGTTTCCGAGCGAAATTTAATTTTCAATATTTTTTGAAAACAGTAAAACGGGATATAAGAGAAAATTATTGAAGTATGTATTGAAAATACTTCAGATTAACCTGTTTTGCCGAATCAAAAATCTTCTATCCACAAAAAATATGCTCATGAAGGTCAAACGCGAATTGGTCAAGTTATGGCTTTTCCGCGCCACGTTCAAAAATGATAATTTTCAATTAAATCGATACTTGGTTCTGCCTTCAAAATAAATTTTCAGAACTTGCATCTAGCGCAAAATTTAATGGTGAATTCAGTAAAAAACTGCTTCTGAATGGTTTTTGTTGCAAGAAAATCATTAAATTAGGAATTCTGACAAGTGACTCTAAAAGGTTCACAAACACGTTTACGCAACAGTACGTCATATCATTAAGGTAAAAATAATAAAATTATTTTTTGAAAAAGCTAGCATTTGCCAAGCTCTTAGAAGTTTTCATTATTTTTAAGACGTTAAGTGGTTTAAAATTGTTTTAATTTTGAATTTTCGATGATATAATAAAAAAAATTTAATTTCGCCAAACATTCCTGTTGCTGAACTTGGCGCGGAAAACTCACCCCAACTTGGTCAATTCGCGTTTGATCTTAATAGAAAGATTTTTTCTAGATTCACAATAAAATTGAATTCAGAAAACACCCTTGCCGCATTTTGTACGGTTGGGAATTAAAAGCCTAAACACAGAAACAAAAAAAAATTTCGTCGAAAATTTCAATTTTGTTTTTGAAAAAACCGCCATAACTGGGCTAATATTGTTCGGATCGGGATGAAATTTTTTCCCTAGACCCAAAATAAAATGCTGCATGTGGAGCGTGCGTTTTCTATTTTGTATCATTGTTGCATCATATTGTCTTGGAGAGATCATATCGTTTCTGAAAACCCCGCAGATATTTGAATTTGTATGGATTTAGTGATTTAAACAATATTCGGAAGTTGTATGGAAAAAAAGGGTAATGGAGTTTATTCATATACGCATTGTACATTGTGCTTTAAAATGCTTTTGCTTATGAGTAGGTAAATGTACACTAAAGGAGGTTTGTTCGAATGAACTTACTTGTTAAATATTTAAAAATTGTTAATGGAATTAATAATTGGCTATATTGGTTGATGGAATGACAGAAGTACCTCTCGTATAGGATCATCACGTGTACATGAAATGTCTGGGAGACAATTTAGCATGTCTCAAACTATGTGACAGCCAGCACACTTGGTCGGAAATCCTCGAAAACAACAAAATCCCTTTCTGGTATGTCCATATACACACGGCCACATAAGGCGCACATAACAGCAAGTTTCCAATATGTGCATATACAGTGGGGTCTCTCTATAACAAGACTCTTTATAACAACATTTCTACGCAGAATGGTGCGGCGCCTTTATTTGCTCAGATTTTGAATCCTGATTTCTTGAATTTGGGAAGTAGACAGACAATAATCATAACCCCCCTGGAAAGTCCATCTATTAAGCTGTAGACCAATGTAAAATGTCTCATGGACAAAAAAGCGTGTCATTTTAAAAGTTTCCAAATCACAAAAATTTTTTGGGCACATTTTACAAAAAATTATCTTTACATTTACATTGTCATGCTAAAACTATGAAATTGTTTGTAGGGTAGACACAATACCTTGGGATTATTTTAGTACCCAAGTTTGGGTCAAACAGTCCAGCCGGGTCATCCTATCCGTGTTTTTATAATTGAACATGACAAGAAGCTTTTGGTGTTTGAGGAAACAACTCATACTTCTCTTACAAGGGACATTCGCGACATGTACAAGACGGATTTTTCCATGACCATTACAGCTCGATTCGATAGCATGATCCAAAGTGAGTATGCACACAAACGATCTCCACTGCATTTTGCGTTATTTCACCTTGAGGTCAATTTCAATTTTTGCAAAATTTGAAAAGTGAAAGTTTAAATGGGCTTTAACATGGGATTTTTCGGTGGGGGTAATTGCACGAGTGTAACGAATTTGCGAAATTTCCTTCACACAGATCAAGATGCAGATGCTGTGAATGAGTCTTAAAAGTCAGCAATGGGCGTGCAGCCTCCGTATCCATCCGGGTAAGACCCATCCACGCATTCCGTTGGCTTGGCGGAGCCGGTGACGCCAGCGCAATTGAAATACGGGTAAGGACTGCACTTGATGTTGAAGTGATCGTCCCAGGCATTCAAGTACACTTTCTGCTCCGGAGGACACTCGGGAAAACCTTCTTGGAGAGTGCGGTAGCATTTCCCCTTGTAACCGAACAGATACTTCCGGTCTCGGCGTCCCGAAGCGGACATCTTCGCTTCTGCCCAAAGACGCAGTTGTTCCATGTAATCTTCCCAACATGGACACTTCTCACATCTGGCGGTGGTGTTGCTCTTCGGAACGAGCCATTCTCCTTCCTCACACGGTCCCTGCGCATAAGAACAAAAGCGTTATAGAGAATAACCGGTGTAAGCAGTAATACAAGATTGTTATAGAGAAAAGCATTAGAGCAAAATATTATTTGTTTGCCTCCAGAAAATAAATTTTATTTGCTTTTATTTGGAATTCTTGATGATATACATATAATAAAAATTTAATTTCGTAAAAAGTTCGCATTCTTGAACTTGGCGCGGAAAACTCGTCATCATTTGGCTTATTGTTTGATCTTCAAATGAATATTTTATTTTTTCTAGATCGGTAATAAAATTCTCCTAGGAAAACACGTCTGCCCCATTTGAGCGGTTGGAAGAACATTAAACGCTTTTTCCCTAAAGACAAACAAAAAAGTGATTTTGTCGACTTTAAAAAAAAACAAAAACGCCATAACTCGGCCAATGTTGGTCGGTTCGGTATTAATTTTTTTTTGCTATATCAACAATAAAATTCTGCATGGGTAACTTTCTTTTTGTATTTTGCAGCATATTGTTTAGGGGGGCCATATCATTTCTTGTATAACTCTGTGCATGGACATCAGACTAAAAATATTACCTGGTCAAAGAGCGGGTAGCATCTGTAAGGGTTGTCCCAGTAAACATGCGGTCGATTGAAGTCGCAATCTTCAAACTCACACTCACATTTTCCTATTTGACTGTTTCGATAGCGATCAAAGCTCCTGATGATTGCCAGCTGTCCGCAAGGGCCCTGTTGGTAGTTCTTGTAGCATTTCCCCGTCTCAGCATGGTAGCGCCAGCCTTTTGGGCAGACCCTGGCAACGCAGACTACCGTGTCGTCATCGCACAGAGAAACGTCCAGGAATTGTCCAGTGGGGCAAGGACCTTGCTCTCCGTGTTTGTAGCACTTTCCAGACTCTTCATGCAGATATTTTCCATAGTCGCAAGTTCTTTTTATTAAAACATTTGACGGTTGGCATTTAAAAAAATTGGAATGCGTAAAAGGAACAATTTATTTATACACATACATATAATGTATGTATGTATATTGTATGTATAATATACATTATAATGTAATACAGGGATGGAGATCAGAATCCAAATCGGTAATCCGAAGCGGTAATTGGAATTGATTCCAATTTTTGAGCAATCGGAATTAAAATCGGAATAAAAAAAATTAATACTAGATTTGTATCGGAATTAAAATCATATTTAATTATGGGAATTCGTAAAATTCAAATTAATTATCGACTGCGATTTCGATCTTTATAGGTTGCCATTTCAGCACTGTTTTGCATAATTAGCGTTTATTACATGGCAATATTTGCACAAATTATATATTCATATTGAGCTCTTATGGGTTTGGCACCAATGTATTTTAGATTTATTAATGATATTTTACGCTGCGTACAGGCTTCCAAGAAACGATATACGTCCCTTAAACAGTATGAACCAGGTATATCACACAATTGCAAAGGCATGTTTCCTATACAGAATTGTATTGAGGATCTAGAAAAAACAATTTATCCCGATCCGACAACAATTACGGAAGTTATGGCGGTTTTTCAAAAAAAAGTTTAAAAATCTCTGATCTCTCTAGAAACTTCTATTAAATGCTTTTTTGAAAAACCGCCATAACTTCCGTAACTTTGGTCCGATCTGGATAAAATTTATTTTGCTGGATTTGCAATACAATTTTGTATCAGAAACATGAATTTTTAAAAATAAAATAAAAAAGCTTGATTTTTCGAAAATTTAAAATTTTTTACTTGGTGCGTGAAACTAGTCATAACTTAGTGATTTTTTGTTTCCTTTAAATGTGGATTTTTTTCCAGATCCGCAATAAAATTCTGCTCAGGATTCACGATTTTCCTGCTTTGTTTGAGTGGAGGAAGAGATAGAGAACATTTTTATTTTTGAAGGCAGAAACAAACAATGTATCTGGCCAAAAATTGAATTTTTTGAACTTGTTTTTGAAAAACAGCCATAACGTTTGTAATTTCAGTCGGATTTGAAAACGAATTTTTTTTCTGCATGCACAATCAAATTCTACATTAGATTTCTGCTATTGCCATTATTTTGCAGCATTGCTAGATCCTGGTGCTAGTGGGGGTATAATCGTTAGATGGTAGCCTGTACATATAGTACATTCCTGCATTTGTAGTTGTAGTACGTAGTATAGGTACCATTGTAGTATGTATGTACTGTAAGCAAATGCCTCATTTCAAGCTCTAAAGCAAAATTGTTCTAGGGGAGACGCAATAAGCCTATTCTGGCTTGAGTGCATCAGAGGCTACTAATATAGTAGTACTTTGGACCCCATAATAACAAACAAACAAAATGCCTCATTTGCTCTCGTCGCTATGGTGTCATAGTTATTATTATTATTATTAAATTTAATTTAATTGATTGGG
>JAQGBT010000719.1:0-43576 GCA_034698585.1 Disparrhopalites patrizii | reverse complement strand
ATAGCCAAAACCCCCGGCCACCTTTAGAAACCGGCCATCTTTAGAACCCGGCCATCTTTCGAGTGATTACGGTAAATGGTAATGTAACCTTTGCAACCCAAACAATGAATACGTGCCTTGGTAATTTATCTAGTTGGTTTAAACGAAATGGTTTACAGATAAGTACTGAAAAAACAAAATGCATGTTAATTCACAAAACTGGGGACACTGACAGAAAATTTTTCCATAAAGTGTGAAGGACAAGATATTGAACAAGTATATACATTTAAATACTTAGGAATTATAATTGATGGTCACTAACCTTACGTTTAGTGACCATTGTAATTATGTCAAGAAAAGGGTATGCCCGGTAATAGGTGTCATCAACAGGCTAAAACGATACACTGACAAAAAAGTCTTTGCACTTTATATAAAATCCTTCCTTCTTACTATTATTGACTATGGCCTACCTGTATGGGGTGCAGTTAAGACAACGGATCTAAACACAATACAAAGGTATGTAAATAAATGTATATACTTCTACATTCGTAGTACGCACTACTGTAAGTTTTATAAGCAAAACGACCTGTTGGAAAATATTGGTGCGCTCTCAATCAAGGAAAGGCTGTGGCTTCAAAGTGTAGTATTTATTAAAAAATCCGCACGCTTACGCTTTCTTTGAGGAAATTTTCACTGTCGTCAAGTCTGGCCGTACTCGCAGCAACAATGGACACACTATCGGTATTTCACACAAGCATCGATCAACTACATTCACGCAATCGTTTGAATATCGAGCAATAAGATGGTGGAACATTTTACCTAAAAACCTCATGCCCAGCAATGAACACAGTAATAATAAGTTTTGTAAATTACTTGTATAAACTACATAATTATTAATAGGGACACTGACTTTGTAAAATTCCTAGACCCTCCCTAAAGGTGGCTTGGTTTGTACCGGTATAATGATAGCAACTGGATCGCATTCATATGTTAAATTACTTCTACTAACTGTAATCACTGTAACCTATGTCTATCCGCCTAGGGAGATCAGCTTTTTGTTGAATGGCTTGATAATAAAGTAAATAATAATTAAAAAAATCCGATGTTTTCACTGTCGTCACTCGTACCATGCCATCTGTTCCCGGAAAGACTTCAATGGCCTTTCCGAGCTTCCATAGAAGGGCTTGTAACAAATCATCCTTCAGAAGTACTACGTCTTCCAACTCCAGATTTTGTTGCTTGAGCCACCTTGGCCGTTGCTGAAGACGAGATAGATACTCGTTAGACCATCGGCGCCAGAAATGATGGGTCAATTTTTGCAACAACTGCCAGCGTGTGAGTCTATTTTGTTTCGAGGTAGTATGGTCCACTTCCGGGATGGCGTTTAAAGGTCCCCCGATTAAGAAATGTCCCGGAGTTAACACTTCAGACGGATTAGCTGTGATTGGACATAGTGGTCTGGAGTTGACATGCATGACTCCACTTGAACTAGAATTGTGCTCACCTCTTCATATCTCAGCCGCTGATTCCTTATCACCCGTTTCGAGTGAAACTTCACAGATTTCACTCCGGCCTCCCAAAGACCTCCGAAGTTAGTTGGGTGCTGCGGTAGGCGAAAAGTTCCATTTAATACTGTTCTCCTTCAAATAGTCCTTCACAATTTGAGTTGCTGGAGAAGCCAATATAGCCTTGAGGACCTTCTTCAATTCTGTGTTTGCTCCCACGAAATTAACCCCATTATCACTGTATATTTCCTTGGGTAGTCCTAGGCGAGAAACAAAACGGCGGAGGGAGGCCAGAAATCCTCCAGTGGTCATGGTACTGACCAGTCCCAAGTGCAATGCTCATGTGGTAAAGCAAACAAAGATACACAGATAGGCTTTGTAAGTTTAGTTGCACTTTACCTTCATCACCTTTACGTTGCATGGACCAGCAAAATCCAATCCGACCGAGAGATTAGCCCGGTCCGGTTGCAACCTGGAAAATGGGAGTTGTCCCATTAATTGTTGGTTCTTGTGAGGAGAAAGTCGGAAGCAAGTGATTTATTTATGGATTCGGGACCTTGCAAAATCCTTTCCTCTTGGAATCCAGAAATTCTGCTGTAGAGTGTACAAGGTAAGTTGTAATCCGCCATGTAACTGATTTATGTGAATATGGTCAACCATCAATTTAGCGAGATGACCATGCTGGGACAGAAGCATAGGATGCTTCTTGTTGTATGGAAAGCTCGACCGGTCTAATCGTTCTCCAACCCTTAATAGGCCATCGTCGTCCAGGAACGGTGCTAAGCTGAGGATCTCGGATTTTGATGGCAACTCACTTCCAGTCACCAGACACTGTATCTCCTGCCGGTAAAACACACTTTGCTCATGTTTTACCCACTTCGTTACAGCCGCTTGAAGTTCCTCGGATTCAATGGGCCGCGCAAAAACTGCATCACGTTTATTGACAAGCCTCCTGTAAAATCTAATCAGAACCACTGTCAAGCTGAGAAAACCTAAGGAGAAATGTGTCCTCCTTAACCACTGTATGCACTCGTGTGACCTTTCTCTCTTCCTTTAGAGCCATCTCACACGTCTCTTGAGGGAACGAGTTGAGTTGAAGATCTTCCAGAACATGAACTCAGGTCCGTGCCACCACAACGAAGAAAGCTGCAGATCAGAAGCACTTACACCACGAAAGGGCAAGTCTGCGGGATTTTGCTTGGTGCCAATATGATACCAATTTTCAGGAGGCACTAATTCTTGTATAGTGGTGGCTCGATTCGCTACGAAAGTCGACCAGCGCTGAGGATGAGAACGAATCCAGTCTAAGGTGACAGTTGAGTCGGTCCAGCAAACCGTTTGAGCTACAGTGTACGGAAACGCCATTTTCATTGAAGCAATTTACCTTGCCACTAGCACGGCACCACACAGTTCCAGGCGTGGAATTGAAATGTTCTTCACCGGGGCCACTTAAGTTTACACGGTAACTAAGTTGCAGGACACACCGGTATTGCTCAATGTACGCACATACACGGCGACTGCGAACGCTTTTGAGGAACTGTGGGAAAAGCCATGAAGTTCTATGGACAAAGCAGGGTCACTCAAAACAAATCGGGGTACCTTACACTTCTGAACCCTAATTAAGTCTTGCCTGTATTCCAACTATTTTACAGGCATCTCGGGTTCCAATTTATCATACCAGCTCAATTCAGTGCTCCACAGTTCCTGCATGAAAATCTTAGCATGTATTGTTAATGGTGCTAGTAAATTCAATGGGTCAAATACATTTGCAATGTCCGAAAGGATTTGACGTTTGGTTGGATGAGTTAACTCAAATGGCTTCGCAGAGAAACGGAAGTCGTCCGTAGCTGGATGCCATTCCAGCCCGAGAGTTTTGATCGATTCAACCACTTCTATTTTCAAAAGAAGTTGTGTCTCTCTGAGGGAAGGAGCCAATGACTCCCGCAACTGTCAGTATGACGATGACGACTTACGAAGTACTAACTTCCGTTTTTGCATAAGGCCTAATATTTCAGATTGCAACTTCAGTGCATCCTTGACTGTTGCTGCGCCTCCCATATAATCATCTACTTACATATTCGACTTGATTGCTGCCTCTGCTAACGGAAATGAAAGTTGTTCATCCTCAGCTAATTGACGAAGAACTCGTGTTGCTTGATACGGAGCAGAAGCCGGGCCGTATGTCACCGTCTTCGGTCTGTACTCCCTTAGCAGTTAATTGGACTCCTTCCGCCAAAGTATACGACGGAAGTCGCGGTAGGACGGATCAACCCAAATCTGGCGAAACATTTGCTTTAAATCTGCTACGAGAGGCACACAGTAAGTACGTGTGTATCTAACCAAAGTTGTAAATAAATCATCCTGAATCACTGGTCCCACCATGAGAATATCATTTAGCGACTTTCCACTGGCACGTTTATCGCTGATATCGAATACTATCCCGGGTTTGGTAGTGGTGCTTGCTTCTTTTAAAACAGAATGGTGTGGCAAGTAGTAGGTAGTCCCTGCTGACTTCTGAACTTCTTCCGAAGGCACCTCTTCCATATGACCCGACTCTATGTACTCCTTCATAAAGTCTTGGTATTGTTCTTTCACACTGAAATTGTCTTGGAGACTTTTCTCAATCTGGATAAACCGGCGACGAGCAGCTACAAAGGAATCACCCAATGCCGTTGCAGGTTCACACTTAAACGGAAGTTTGACCATGTATTTTCCTGTTTCATCTCGAATGACGGTTTTTGAGAAATGTGCTTCACAGTCACGTTCTTCTTTGGTGTGAGACCTTACTTCAGAAATACCCTCCATCTCCCAGAACCTACTCACGACTTCATTGAGGTCAATAATAACAACATGAGAATGAACACAGTTCCTGGTACACTTACTTACAACCGGTCCAAATACAAACCATCCAAAGATTGTATTTTGTGCAGAAGACCCTTTGCCTTCACTTTTAATGATCTGAGCATGGAGAATATCTGTAAGGATGTCAGAGCCGAGCAAAGCGTCTATTTTGCCAGGTGTGTGGAAGGTTGGGTCGGCTAGACGAAGATTTGCGAGGTGAGACCATTAAATCTGGTCACATGGAATTGAGGGCAGGTCCGAAGTGACCTTTTTCAGCAAATAACAATCAGCAAGAATGGAATCATTGGACTCAAAAGCTTGGAAAAAGGACACGGTAGCCTTGTATTTAGTGGTCATAAATTCTGAAGACCCAATCCCACCAATGACCGTGTCCGTGGGTTTCAATGTGATGCCAATATATTTAGCGAATCCTTCTCGCAAGAAGCTTGACTCGCTTCCGCAGTCAAGAAGAACCCGACACAGGTGAGCATTCCCCTTTGAATCCTTCACATTCACCACAGCAGTAGCTAACAACACTCCGTTAGTATTATTGGTGTGGTGATACATCATATTCTTTGGAGCTTCGTCCTTATCTTGTTGATTATGTAACAAAGAATGTTTCTTTTTACAGACTCGGCATGAAGAACTGATGAAACTTTCGCAATTAATATAGTGGCGCCAATGACCCCAAAAGGACGACTATTTTGTTTCAGTCAAGGGGTCTTTATTTCGCTGAATTTTTTTTAACCTTTAAATTCATAAGTTTGATAATGGCCTCGAGCCTTGACAAAAAGGTAGGCATCTGAATAATTGAAACTTGTTACAAGTATTTACATTAAAGCTTTGTTATTTTTGATTAGAAAGTAAAATTTTCCGGAGCTAAGTCTCTGGATGAAAGCTTAATTTTGTGCCTTGTAAAAGTTTGAACAAGAAGGATCAGTGAAAAACTAGAGCAAAAATAGAAATGATCATTTAGATTGCAAAAATATCTAGAACATTAACTTTATACTGGGAAAGATCCACGAATGTAATGTCATTAACGGAATAGTTTTGACTTGTTAATCTCCACATGATAGCATGTGATTTTTTCACGCGTTTCACGTGCCTTAATTTTTAAATGGTAAGGTTTTGAATAAAAATACTTATCAACTCTGAAAGTTTGGCGTAATCTGATTCCAACAAGCTATTATCTCATGTCTACGCCATGGTGTAGAGAAGTTGTAAGCTGGTTGCGTTTTCCGTGTAACATACGGTATGTATGTATTGATAATTAGACTCTAATAAGAAATAGGTTCTAGGTAAACACAATTAGGTTAGTTTATTATCAGTAGTAACGGTTTAGGACAATTAACTTGATGTGAATACGATAATAAAATGATAATTAGGATAGTTTTGATACGAATTAGGTTAAAAGGGTCGACACTAGGAGCAATAATGGAGTAGGTAAACGGAAAACAAAGATGGTGGAGACAATCCAGAATGTGTGAATGTGTCAACGACAAGATTAACAATGTATGAGAAAATCATAGGAATGGATGAATGTCAAATGACTGAATTTTGAAAGGAGTGAAGGGTGACGGCGGTGGGAATTCTGCAATAAGATCGTGGACGGTTGACAAGCGTTGACAGTCCATACGCAAGCGAAGCTTACATGCCTACTTCACGGTGTGACATGCGGCGATGGTAGTGTCTGGCGAAGAGTTTCCGTGGTGAGACGGTGCCGGTACCGCAACATCGGCCACAAGATGCGTGTCCTCCGCAGGGCCACATTATGTTATGGTCGGGACGGAGGTCCAAGCCGTCTTTGCCTTGCGAAAAGCGAGGAACCTTGCTAGTGGAACTTCGTGGGGCCAATCCAGGGAGGAACGAGAAATCGTTCTCTTTTGTCTCCCAGGGAAGTGGTCGGGATCATGAAAGGGATGCTCCTTGACGATGGCGATCGTGTCGTGATCGTTGTCGATGGGGAGATCGATGTCGATGAGGAGTTCGATGACGTTGAGGAGATCGTTGATGAGAAGGAGGTCGGTGACGCGGGGGAGAATGATAGCGTCTGGAGGAAGAATCCCGCTGGCGTGCAGGTAAGGTCTGAGGTATTGGGGGTGGTTGATTCCTTAGGTATAATTAGTTTGGGGTTCCTGGTGTACTTACGCGGGGGAATTTTGGTGGAGGAGTCATCAAATTAACGGACATGAATGGAATTATCATGGGATGTTCTATATTGGGTTGGTCTTCCTGGTAAGGGGAAGGTCGACATCCGGTGCTTCTACTCGTATGAAATAAGCTACGCCATGTAGGGTAAAGTAATCATTGTCGATTACGGTGTCAGCGTCTGAATCGGACGACTGCAATAGAGTTTCTTCATCATAAACGTCTATGCCATCGTCCGGAATGGAGTACAAGACTAAAGGTGGAATTTGATCTCCAATTTCGACATCCATGCCTTCTTGAGATTTTAAGTGTCTAAGCCAGATTTAAAATCTAATCTCTAATCTCCAAATTTAGTGATAGTATAGGATTGGAAAACATGTACATATACATATATTAGGAGTGGAGAGAATTCTAAAATTGTAGTGTTTATCATCGAGTGTTCCATTGAATTTCGATATACACAGGTTATAATTACAGCCTAGGAGTTAGGAGCGAATAAATATTTTTCGAGATACATTGCGCATCGTATGGAAAGATTTTACGGGAACAGTTGGAGCAATTTCAGTATGAATTGCATTCATTCTGACTGCTTGCTTATTGCTTTCGTTGTCCGTTTAACTTTTTTGAAACTACAGCACGACTGGAATAATGGGCTAATGCTAAAACGTGATCAGGTTGTAACAATCTTGTCGAAAAGATTTGCCAAAGAATGCTGGAGTTTTTTCAATGATTCCCACAATGCCCCACCTATTTCGTGGACGCTCTAGTTTCGTGTCATTCAGACATTGGGATAAATTTACCTTGTCTGATGCGGAGCAACAGATGGTACAGATTATAGATACTTCAGAAAAAACTGATTTTCAGCATTTTCCGGCAAGGCAAAAAAAAATTCCTTGAAGTGCTTATTCCTGTCTCATTCAAATTATTTCAAGGCTGGCAATCGGAATTGGAATTTTTAATCGGTATTTATATGAATTTCTTGATAATTAGAATCGGAATTGGAATCGATTATCTATCCATGAAAGAATTAGAATTGGAATCGGAATTGCAACAACAGTGTAACAACCTAATTGGAATTCAGTGAATAAAAATTCCGATTCCGATTTTTAAATTTTTTTGTGATGCGATCATTTCACGAGATTTCGGGGGAAATTTCTTCACAGAATGTTTTTCTCACGTTATTTGTAAACTATTTTTTGGCAGCACAATGTACAAATTGTATTTGACAAATAATGATTGCGCTTTTAAGCGTGTTATTTGTCATTTAATTTTATACAAATTAACTGCAAATACAATTATGCATATATATAATCACAGTGAGCATTTTTGCATTAGTAAATCCAATAATTATAGGATTTAGTCATGTAGATATTTATTTACAGATACATACATATGTATAGTGTCAAACCGTTGAAAGTCTCAAGACTCAAGACAAGACTCAACCGCGAAAATGTGGCCCGTGATAAGTTTTGGGTGATTTAGAAAATAGAATCTAGGGAAAATTATTAAAAGAATGATTTTCCGTGAGTAAACACATATTTTGCTTGTATTGTAAAATTTGTACCCAGGAATCGGTATCGAAATTCTTATTTTTTTTTTCGTGAATACGGATTAATTGGAATTTAATTTTTATCTCAGATATGAATTAATTCGAATTTGAATCGGAATCCCCAAAAAAATTGTGCTAGAATTTAAATCGGAATTAGAATTCTTATTTTTGAAATTGCCAGCCCTGGATTATTTACATAATTTAATAGGGATTCACAAGAAAGTGCAATTGCTAAAAATTTACGTATCCATGTATATTCCTAAATTCCTACGTATACAAACCGTGTGACACTTTACGCCTGTCCGAACGTCCGCCACGTTTTTTTCCGTGACGTTTCCGCAACGTCCGCCACGTTTTTTGAAGCGAAAAAAAATAAGAAATATATTCCTGTAGGACCCGAAAACTGGAAAAATAGCCAAAAATCAAATTTTCTTTCATTTTGATGAAAGATTTGGCTGGCCGTAGGCGGCACGGGCGTACAAGTGTATAGAATATGTTATCTTCACGCAATTTTCGCTTCTAAACACATGCTATTGATTCTTCGTCCCTGGCTCACATAAATGTTAAATATAATCCGTCGAACCCTGTCTGCCTGCACACAACTTGCTGTACGAATTTAGGCGAACTTTCCCCAGTTCTTTTCCGTATAGTAGTGAGTATGCATTATGCATACAGGACACGAGGACACACAAGACTAGGGCAACGTACTGCGTACTGCGGGGGAAATGCTGAGAATGTCTAAAGTACCATTCTTCTATATTGGTTGTATATTAATTTAAAGGTAAATACACTCAAAGATAAATGCTATTGCATGCCGAATTTACGTCGGTATTCAGGTCATATGCACACCTATTGTACTACGATAAAAATAATAGGTACAACCTCGTGATTCGGTTGCTTCCCATTAAATTCCAATTAAAATACCGACTACAGCTGTGGGCATTAATTGTAACTAAAATTTATTTCCTTGGGATCTAAGGGCAACTATAATTTCACATAACTTGAACACAAATGCAAATGTTAAACAAGCGCAACACCTGCTCGCCTGTTCATGCAGAAGTACATATAGGCCAATACAGTTTTCTTTTTTTAATCTGTACTTTCATTACATACACATGGTTTATAGCTACGTGCAGGAACAACCCGGAAAAAATCCATCTGGTTTCCCCCAGGAATCTATATTATTAGTAGTTATACAAAACAAATAGTATTGCATAAATAAAATACGCTGGACATAGCTACACACTTAAATACTTTTAGGGAAATAGGTAGAATTGGTACGGGAATGAGATTGTTGGGATGCTATTTTCATAATTTTCTATATTATTTCTGTTCATCAGTTACACTGCTACTTTGGCGGTCCTTTGAGCTTATTTCATGTCCATTAACTGTATGATCAACTGAAAAAATGGATATGAAACTGATACATATGACATAGAATTACCCAGCTGGATTGAGTACGCGTGCACAATGTATACGTGCAGCGATATCAGAAGCATTTTACTGTCAAGTACTACTCTCGAGCACATGTTGAAAGGAAATGACAAGTCAAATGGTATAAAATCTCAATTATTGGCAACGATGGAAGCCCCAGTAATTTCTCACTTCATTATAAATGATGAATATCAAAGACGTTTTTCCAGCTCGTCACACATGATGATCACTTTTATAACACAAAACGATAATATGAAGCCATGCATGAGTGTATAAGGGAAGGGAATCTCGGAAAGCACGTCCACACACAGATTGTAAGTACTGCTAAAAGGTCGTGGGGAAGTTGTTTGAATGTTTACATAATCAGGCGAGCTAGGAAAGTCAGAAGAGCTCAATCAATCAAGGGTGAGATAAGAGAGAACCTTTAGTGACTTCCATCAGACAGTCAAGTCATGGTTCGTGGTCGATTTGATTGAGTGTTTTTCCCACCAACCAAGAATTTCGGATCCAAATCTGTAACTCTGCCTCCTAATCCCCTTCATAAAATCAACGGGCAATTCAAATCACAACAGTGACATTTCGTCCCAGTGCCATTGCTTCCGTTCCCCATTTATTTCTCCGTAGTTGTGTGGCAATCTGAGAAAAATCAGGGATAATCGACTCCAAGAACTTCCTCATCAGCAAAATGGCTTGTCCTATGGAGTAAGTGTCAACTTAAAATATAAATTTTTTGTGACTTGTATTTATTTTCTGTAATTTTATGAATAATAATTATTTTTTGATCTTTAATGTGTAAATACTTTAAAAATCTAGTAGCGACATGGCCCAGTTCGGCTGCAACATGGCAGAAGCCAATGATGGGCTTCTGTATGGAGAGTATCTGCAACTGGACAAAGTCTTAGATGCACAACGCATGGTTAGTGCTGAGCACAATAACGAAGTTCACGACGAGCATCTTTTCATAATCACTCATCAAGGTAAGCCGGAATATTTGAGCTGTACAAGTGAGCATGATTATATAATACACCTGGATATATTCCATAGTTAAGCTGGTAAGGACCATGTTATTTGCATGGGCTCTTGCGCATGATTTGCCAAAAAATTAGATAATGCAAAAATTTATGTAATAAAATATTATACTATGAGAGTTTTTCCTGCACACGTTTCTTTCGCACACGAATCTCGCCACAATTGCTTTAGACGTCGCAATTAGATAAAAACTAGTGCTTAATTAAATTCCCTCTTTTTCCTTTATGGCATCTCCAGAAAAGCTGGGTATTGTATTATACGTGTTCCAGATGAAATTTAGACATTATTCTCAGAATGTATAGATTATAATTTATTAATTCTATCAAAATTTACCTGGGTATCGGAAAAGTGTCAAATTATGCTTACTTTAAATTATTTAGAAATTAATACATATAACTTTCCCCCCAATGTGTGTTCATACGTTCGCTACTCCGTTGTTTTCCATTAGGATTACCTATACAATAATAATTAAGTACAGTAAATAAACGCAATTGCGATCTAACTGAGCGGCACGTCAGATTAAAATTAAAATCTTTCGCAATGGATGCGCATAGCTGTTCATCGGTGATTATTTTTGCACTCGTAACGTCGTCACTCGTAATTAGTGGCGATTAACAGGTTCTACAAAAAAAAATGAATGGATTTTTTTGTTAACCAGGATGAAGAAATTTTCGCAATAATTTGTTTTTGTGGCTTCAGAAGCTTTTTTTCTTGACAACTGTAATTAAGAAAATGTAGGTTTATCTGGAGTATATCTGAACGATGTGTCAATTATACATTATGCCACAGATTTATTAGTTTTGCTTACGTATTACTGACGGCTTTTACATAAACTTACAAGCACGCGCTTAGTCTTTTAATCTTTATTTATTTGATTTAAAGATAAGTATTGACCGTCTTGAGTGGACTAAAAAAATCGACATACTATATACATATGTGTGGTGTATGTACTCGTAAATGGAAAGAAATTTATTCGTTCAATGGTTAATCTGTGGAGAAACTTCAATTAAGTCAATATCCACTGTAAATGCTGGGGACAGAGGAGTGCAGTTTAGAGCTGGAATTTTACTTAATGTTCGGACGTCACTTCTGCACAACTACTTAATATAATCAAATACTAATGCATCCGCATTGGTAAATGTTTCTTCTATGCTGAATCAGTTTCTTTTTATGCCACATATTATGTTTCGTGTCAGAACTCGTAAAATGTGTGAGAATTTATGATTATATGATCAATTAGCTTACCTTGTCCTTTACTTTGATTATTCGTAAAAAAATCAGATTACAGTATAACACGTACACTATAAATACATATTATATGCGTGCATACAAGGATAATTAATGACTGCCCCAGAATTTAATACCAGTCCAATTTTTTTTTCAGCGTATGAACTGTGGTTCAAGCAAATTTTGTTTGAAGTCGATTCAATCAGACAGATGTTCATTCAAACGGAGCTCGATGAACGCCGTATGCTGGAGATATTGAAAAGAACGCAGCGTTGTGTTCTCATACTGAAGGTAACAACATATTTGAAATAAAGAATAAGTTTATAAATCAAAGGAAACCACCTACCTAATCGTTGCCAATTAAACAGCGTATGCAATTAATTTTTAGTTACTTGTAGACCAAGTGATGATTTTAGAAACAATGACGCCATTAGATTTCATGGAATTCCGTCATTATTTGCGACCAGCGTCCGGATTTCAGTCCCTACAATTCCGGCTGCTTGAGAATAAATTAGGAGTCCGCCAGGTAATTATTTATGTACACCCATATCATTACTTTGCCTCGCAACGCCCTCTTGAATGTGATGAGAACGTCTGGGCGAAGTCATAGCGCTGCAGGGAATACCTTGGTTTCGCAATGTAGTATTTTCTTTCTGACTCAGTTATTCATAAATTTATGATTCCATTATCAGGAAAATCGGTCCCGCTATAACCAGGCAAATTACGCAAATGTATTCTCCGAAGGCCAGGAAACCCAGCAGCTGCGAAACTCTGAAATGGAACCATCACTTTGTGATTTAGTCGAAAGGTAATGAAGACCTACTTCCATTCTTCGTCGAAGCAATGTCAATTTCACAAAATATTAAATCTTTCCTCAAATTTTCATCTCCTATCTCTCCTATATAGGTGGCTCGAGAGGACGCCAGGATTGGAGGAAGCAGGATTTAATTTTTGGCAGAAGTACCAGAAAGTGGTTGAGAAAGTTCTCACTGTAGAAGAGTCTAATACAAAGGTGATTAGTCTAGGCACTCGCCTTTTTTAAATAAATAAAAACAAGAATAAAGAAAAGTTAACTGATTGCAGAGGGAACCAAATGAACAAGTGCGAGCAACTCTAATGCAAAACATTGCCAAAAAACGGGAGCAATTTGAATCAGTTTTTGATGAAAAAATTCACGATGCCCTGGTCAAACGAGGGGAAAGAAGATTCTCACACAAAGCACTCCGGGGTGCAATTTTGATTACGTTCTACAGGGATGAGCCCAGATTTAACCAACCGCACCAACTTCTGACGGCACTTACAGACATTGATGCCCTCATCACTAAATGGCGATGTAATTAAGACAAAATGCTTTCTTATCATTAACTGAATGGCTATTTTAGGTTTTATAATTTAATTTATAACTAGACAATCACGTGATGCTGGTACAAAGAATGCTGGGATCACAACAACTTGGCACTGGTGGATCTTCTGGCTATCACTACCTTCGTTCTACTTTAAGGTATTGGAAATATTAAAATTAAAACCACTGTGAAGATAGTACGCCGGATTCCAGAAGAGAATTAATGTGCATTTTGGTAATTTCTTTCCAGTGATCGGTACAAGGTATTCCTGGACTTATTTAATTTGTCCACGTTTTTGATTCCGCGAGCTTTCATTCCGCCCTTGACACAGAAAATGCGTTATAGATTAAGCTTAGTGGAAGCTCTTGGAGACCCCATAGATGTAATTGCGAAAGCAGAAAAAAAAGTGGAAGATAATGAAGATAACGACTTGTGATTGTGATTACATATAGTTTATCTACGTAATATTACATCTTACAATCAACTTTTGCAAATTTACGTAGCTAGGGGGCGGACAATGACAAATTAGTGGAACGACTCTTAACACGAGTAACTTATAACACAGACTTGTGGCAAAAGGCAAAATACAAAATGCAGTAAGAACATTTTTAAAACTGAGAACGAGGTTAGGAAATATTAAACGAGATACACAGCGAAATAAGTGTAGGTATTAAGAGTGTTGGTATGGAGGAACATTTTTATGTTAGGTCGGAAGGGCAGACGGAGCAACTTCCATAGGCAGAGAAGTGACCTTGGTTGTAGCATCTCCACCTCCTGGGATAGAAATTTCGTTGAACATGAACTCATTGCAATCACGCAAATACTGGATTGAGCGTGATTCATCCATGAAAAGTGCGTAAACCTTGCTGATGTCCGGAAGGCCAACCTGAAGCAACATCAAAGGGACGTTGAAATTAATTGAAATATGGACACAAAAGACATTCTTCTATTGTCATAATAGTTGGAAAACTGAGACTGCTTTATATTGTATAATCTGATGTATATGTATAATTTACGTGTCAATACCCATTTAACTGGAATAAATTCATAAATATTTGTGCACGGAATTTGTAAAACATTAGGTCTAAAGTACTAAAACTCACCTCCTTGGAATTCCTGCGTTTAGCCACGACACCAGCCGTAGCGATTAGCTGTATAGCATAACGCAGTGAAGAGTCCTTAGCAATGCGGGTGAGGACACGTAATGCGTCATCAGCAATTTCACAGTCTTCTTCTTCACTTCGTATTTTCAGAATATCTTTTATTTCTTTTTCTTCATATGTAATCGTCTTGATAATAATCATTCGATCAAGCAGATCAATGGGAATTCCATGAGGAGATTGATAGTTCGTTCCTCGTATCCGGGTTATACCACGGTTTGTAGCAAATATAATTACGGGCGACATTTCATGCTCCAACGCACGATTCAAAAATGAGAAACATTCAATGTCAAGCATGTGAGCCTAGACAAAAGATTACAATGTATGTAAAGTTAGGCACAAATTATAAAAGCCAATAAAACATTGCTGAATACACCGAAACAAAATGTATACAATTAATCAAACCTCGTCAATAAAAAGAACCCCAGGAGCAATTTCTGCCTTTCCTTCCTCTCGCCACTCCGCTACTTTCGCATTAATTTGATCTCGAACTTCTCCCTTAATCTCTCCCGTGTCACCCGAGAACAACGCCAAGAAACCTTGAGTTCTGGAATTAATCACATCTATTTCATGTAAGCTGACTGTGTGGACAACTTCCTTTCTTTTCTGCAGTTCACCTTCCGGACATTGAACGTATCTGTAAACAAATAAATCACATTATTATATTACAACAATTCATCTCAAAACCAATGAAGACGATAATTTTTCTGAAGTTAATTCTCTAATGAACCTGGTTTGTGTTCCAGTAGCGTCATAGTCACGGGCTCGAGCAAAGGATCTGCCGAGTTTAGTTACCTTCCCTGTTGCTTTGTCAATAGTTATTACATCTCCGGCTTGAATCTGAAAATGTAAAATACCCCTCTTGATGTTTAAAGCAGATCCTTAACATCTATCACCTAAAGTTTGTGATTCATACTGAACATGAGTAATACCAGCACATAATACGTAATCCGATTTCCGTTTGATTAAACAAAAACTTACCGTCAACCGATATTATTTTCATACCGACGACAGAACAAAATGTTCCCGAGATTGGTTTCTACTGTACTAATTACTACAGGAGACATGCAAGCTACTTAGTTGACTTTATTATTGCGCTGATGCAACAAATCGACAATTTTGACCTGCCAAACACGGTTCGCCATGCTCAACAAATTACTACACTCCACTAATAAGGTCACAGTCAACGCTGCGCTCATGAACTGGAGTTACCACTTGTATTTCCATTGAAACATTAAATAAAGTAAACCGACCAATCATTGATGACAAAAATAACAATACGAGAGTGTGTGTTTGAGTAGATATATTTTGTCCCTGTACAAATCACTTTTTCGATAAGAAACACATGTGCTTCATATTTCACTCACCTTTTCCTTCATTATGCAGTCTATCATTTTAGTTCCCAAATCGTAAACAGTTTCCATTTCCGTTGTTTTCAGAGTTAGCTTACCAACTTTCTGCGCATTTCCGGACACCGGGCTATCAACCATGACTTCTACAACTTCCCCTTCAATGATTTCCGTCTCTTCCCTTAGAAAACCATAAACACACGACTTGTGAAATCCTGTCCGGATTATGAATATACTTCCTCACTCTTCTTCCTCACATTACTTACTTAATCCTGACTCCAATAGATTTCCGAATAGCTTGAGTCAGGGCTTCAGTTTTGCTCATTTCCAAGGAATAAATCTCCGAAGCTGCCATGTTCGTAAAAGGTGTATCTTGTCCCAGGGCTCTCGACATTCCCATAGCAATAGCCGTCTTACCGGTTCCCGGTTGACCAGCTAAAAGAACGGCTCGTCCAGCGATTTTCCCTTCCTTGATCATCTCCAATACAATGCCAGACGCTCTTCTAGCTTGAACTTGACCTACCATCCCTTGGGAGTTCTAAAACAGCCCCGCATGTATTAAGTTTCATTTTAAAGGGAAAAAAACAAAAATACCGGTGAATGGTTTTAAGTCCATTCATATCACACTAATTCCGTACATTCATTTTTCTACCCACATAATCAATACCCACAACCACATGGCATTTAACATAATGAACATTCTTAGTTTCCCAAAAAACAACTTTTTGGCTGGCCTACGACCTGTATTTTCAAACAAAGTAATCAATATAAAAAATCGAAATACCTGTCTGGGCTCCAAAGCATCGTCGAGGCCAAGCCCTCGAATATGGGAATGAGCCCCACATCTCTCCAGATACGTCACTTGCCGCTGTTCGGGAACGTTTACGGTTGATGCCTGTGATAAATTACAGTTAATTGATCTCAAATAAGGCCTAAATTATGGAAAAACAATTAAAATTTTGAGGAAGAAATTTCGAGAGCTCTTACCGCCATGTTGTTTGCTTGAAATGTGAGTCTCCAAGTCGCGGGCTTTGCTTCCAGTCAGTTTGTAAATCCCCACGAGTAAATAATGCGCTGACGCACGTCAGATGGCGCTTAGCTGCAGCGCTTTTATTTTATTACTACTGCCTATTTTTGCATGGATATTTTGCTCATATTATGTATAAGTATAATATGTTTGACCCATTAAATAAATAAAATAATAATAATTAAAATAAATAATATTTTTGGAGTTTATCCAGAATGGACAATTGACCTATGAGAGGTCAACAGACATAGCCCATGAGATAAAGAAAGGTTGAAGGCAGAGTTTTAATGGTGATCGAAAAAACTGTGTCGGACTTAGAGCAGAATATTGTTTGACGCTTACCAATTTTTTTGGTTCAAACCATTGTTATGGTCATATTCACTTACAAAAGGTGACAATTTTTGGCCAATCAGTCCCTTCATACTTCCAAAGGTGACTCTTTTGAGCAACTGCATGTGATGAAATGATGCCTGCGCGTAGTAACTACAGGAATACCTAAAAATATGTGTTTGCTTAGCAATAATTTAGTAGTCCACCGACTCCACCGTGGAATTACGGCGTTGGAATGCTCTTCGTCCAAAATATCTTTTAAAAGTCAAATATATGATTAGCGCAAACTCCATTACATGAGCTCCCATAGATTGTGAATGAAAGGCTTTGAGCCAGAATACTATAGAACGGAAGGAGGTTTTATAAACCCAGATTTTTTGGTTCTATGATGTACATACGTACATATTTCCGTAAAAAATACATTCTTTATTTTCGTGGCAGTTTTTCTAAGTTATCGCTGAGGGCTTACAGTTGAATAAACATGCACAAAAGATTGAAGCGTAAACAAAAAAATATTTGGTCTTCTCAATTCTTCCCCTTTTTTACTCTCCTACTCACTATGATAGCCACGGGGAAATTTATGAAGTGTCATCGCCCACAACTCCAAAGGAAACTCCAGGAGCTTCCTCAGACAACTGCAGGGGATGGTGCTGGGTCAAATTACCGAAGTGATGAGCACATAATCGTATCACGGGAATGTTGTGCCAGTGCCAGATGTACATATGTGCGTACACAATAATGTATTATCTTGGTATTATTACCATGAATCAACCCAGCAAAATTTCTGTTGCAACAAAGGCAATTTTTTTACCCGTTACGGAGATCAAGACCAGAAGACCATGAATTATATACATAGATAAATAAAAGTGTAATATTCGTTCTTCAAAGCTCGGTTTGCCATCATTTTTAGTGGTTTGCCAAATCAAGACGTTGAATGCAAATGTGTTTTTCGTATGTAAGGTTCGCAATATATTCAAGTTCATAATTCGGATGATTTTATTCATTATTACTGACTGTTAGAAATGACTAAAATTTTTATATAATTAGTCATTCATTTGTATACCATGGGGGCTGGCTTTCTCCAGGTCGGCGTTAGGTGCTATCACTTTTTTTGGTTGGCTTTCTTCGCCAGTTCTTCCCGAATCAAACTTGCCAGGCGCTCCATACCCTGGAAAGGGAACAAAAGGGTTGGATTATACAAGAGAGACCAAATTCCCTTAAGTCGAAATTTATCTTTTGAGGAAGCGCATTGAACGCTAAAAGTTTAATTTCAACGTTTAGCAAGAGATAAAAACTTTTTGGTTACTATATTAAATACACTCGCAAAATGAGAAGGGTGCAAAGTTCATGAAAGTTGACGTTAAATCGATAATTTATGGCAAGATTTCCGCTAAACTTTCATGAGGTCTTTATATCTCTCACGGTATTTTAGACAAGACTTCTTTTTTTTTCCGTGAGCATAAATTCCGAGAAAGTGTAGTGAAAATGTCTGCAGTAGCATGACATTATCGCAGATACTGAAGATGACCCGTTTTTAAGAAACTATGAATGGAATCTCTTACTTAATAGGTTCACGGATGCATACAAATACGCGGAAATGAAAGTGTGCAAATGCGGCTATACAAGTTTCCATACTCCAGACAGCTGGAAGTGAACACGATTGTACACGAAACTTTAAATGATATTATTAAATAAATGTTCAGCTCAAATAATTCCAACTCCAAAGTCTTGAAAGTAACTACAGTGTATCCAGTTATTACTAAAAAAAAATCCCCGTTCCCGATGCAAGTTACAAAGCTGTAAAATGAAAGACTTTTTCCTCCTGTCCTAAATTATTACGGAAGGTTTGCACACTTTCCTCCCGACTTTTCGCCATGTTACTGTATACACAGTCTAAAAAATTCTCTTTACCTTGGTTGCCTCCGGGTAGCTTTTGTAACGCGTGTTCCTGGGCTTGAACATGGCCGTAAATGTAATTTATAACTTGATGGCTGGCATAAATATTTAACTGACAAGAAGTAGCACAGCCTCCCCAGCTTTTAACAAAGTCGTATTGATTTGAGGGTGTAGATTTTGATAGTTTTATGTTCTCATGATTCTGTCCCTAGCCCTTTCCACTGACAAGTATCTGACAAAATACACATCCTCTTATCTACTGGCGGGGAAACATGTTACGTCTCTCTCTCAGAATTGAGTTGTCCATCTATACACATATACACATGGGGAAAAGGGAAACGAGTGAAAGATTCATGCTTTATGCGGCTCTGCCTCCAATCTCCAACATGCCTCCATAACAACAACAAAGTAACCGTTCAAATTCAAAAAATTGGAAAGCGCTGTTTTCGTAAGTTCCTACACTTTTGTTTCCAAACATTTCAGGAGTAAATTTGAAGCAATTCATTTGAGTGTGAAAATCGATTAATTACTACGTATAATGTAGTATATATGTAATTACATCTGCTGGGCTGTCTCTGGATGTTTCCTGGGAAGGAAAAAGACAGAAACAATGAAAGCATGCTGTCACATTTTTCCAACAGTTCATATGAATACACTTTTAGTAAAATGTACAGTGCCACAGCTCTTAACAGGCCCTTGTCATCCGTCAAGGCGAAAAAGCCAAATCGGATATAGGCTACAGGGAGAATGGTACAGTTTAATGGTGCATTCCGATTACATATATCTGCAGACCAAAGATTCTTGGGCGTTGCAAGGGATTCCGTGGAAATTTGTTTGTTTAGTAACCTCAGGAAATGTTTGGTGAGGGAAAATAGACTCGTTAGCCAGCTTTGTACTCCACGCAGCCCCACACTTGCCTTTCCCTAACAGGTGGAAGTCTTTGTAATTATCCGTCTAATCAATTACGTAAACTTCTCTGCATTAACGAAGTTCCTCGCACGGTAAACACCGGAGGGATTTATTCTCCATCAGTCGTGTGTTGATGGTATTGTAATACAAACGTCATACAGTCATTCAATACTCACGCAAGAAGTACTTTGTAAACAGTAAAACCCACAAAGGTACCTATACATAAAGAACTTTCTCATACATGTTCCAATAAAAGTTACACCACAAATAACACGTCAACTCGTCAAAAAAATTGGGTAAATGTTTTTTTGGCATTTACGAAGCATTAGTCATAAGCTAAGCATAAGTCGTAAATGATTTACGTTTAAGGCAGAAATGGGTAAACAGACACGAAAGTAATTCAGCTTTGTTTGTATTGGACTCATTTCTGATTTTGTTGTTAGAAAGGGTTTTTAGCATTATTTGTAAAACTTAATTAAGACGATAGAAAAAAGTGGGGGAGCATAGTTATTCGTGGGCATATTTGAAGGTGTTCATTTACTAACCAACCAACTTCCTCTCCCTCACTCACTCCTTCCAAAATCTCCATTCGTGAACTTTGCCATTCCAGAAACCATCAGTCTTTTAAGTGGAAGCTCGCACCCCGAGGGAATTCTCACCTAAATTTCCTTTTCACTCTAGCTGAAATCATATTTTCTTTAATCCATAGTAGTGCTATTTTTATTGTACATACACGTGAAATAAAATTAAATACGAGAATTTTGAGGCAACACCCGGAAAATAAGGAATTTCGGTAAGTTTATTTTTATCCTGCCAGATTTCCTACATAAGATTTTATTTACGTGCCATTACCATAAGATTAGGAGGGGAAACAATAATCCAGGGGAAATGAAAACTTTTTCTTTAGGATGAAGTGAGACCATATAGAAAAAATTACAGACTCAGTCGTGTGGGGAATTAAAATTAGCAATACAAAGTAACTTTTTGGGGGGAGGGGTAGAACTTGGACAGGCGTGAATAACTTAATAAACTTAAGTGCAGGGTGAAAGGTTTCTAGTGAAAAAGTTTATTATTGTGTAAAAAAAATGTAGATGTACACAAAAGTTCAGGGAGAACGTCCGTGTTTGAGAAATTCAAGTTCATTAAGAATTACTACCCTAGGCTAAAGTAGCTACATTCCAAGGTATGTACATACATATGTATACATATATTTATACGAGTAGTGTGTGGTGCCTAATCAGAGGAGCGGCTGATAAAAAAACAGAAAGTGCTTTTTACAAAGGGAAGCAGGGGAATTTTTAATGAAATGCCTTTTTGGTGAAAAAGCGAGGAAAAGGGAAAACAGAAAAAGAAAATGATATATTTTAAGGGAGAAATAGCGAATATGTACCAGAAACTCTCTTGAATACACAAAGGGGCAAATAAACCAAATCAAAAGGAAAGACAAAAGTGAATGGAAAAGAGGCAAAAAGTCGAACGCCACAAGAACTCAATACTGATCACTGATTCTTTCATATACTATAGGTGACGACAAAATACAAGAGAGAGAGAGAGAGGGAAATATATTACGCACATGCAAAATTTCTTCCAGAAAGATTTGTGTGCTCACCTTTCCCCGAAATATAAAGTGTTCTTGGATTTCTATACAGAAGACAAAAGGTTGGGCTGGGGAGGGGGAAAGTGAAAAATATGTAAGTGAAGTGAAAAGAATTTCCAGTGGTAAACCATAGTGCAAATGGGGAGAGGAGATGCAAAGAGTTTGAGGGGGAAGAGGGAAACGTCGGCGGTGCGTGCCAAATAAGTCAAATTCCAAGGACAGATATATATTCCGAGTGGGAAATGATTGCTGTTACCACTCTTCGGCTCATATGCTAGCTGTGTGTTTGCTCTTTCTCGTCCCTCTACCATTACAGACTACCTATGTGCCTTCATACCTATTTTAGACTTCCTTCCTATTACTTATTCATTACACCACTCATCCTCCTACCCTATATCTTCTTTTCGTGGAGAGAGGGAGAGAGACACACAAACACAAACGCAGACACGTAAATCTTCCATCTCGAGAGTATTGAATAGGAGCAAATAGGCATTGTATTCATGAGATCTAAAGCTCTAACCGATATGTCAGAATGTATGGAGCTTGTACATGAAAATTCTCTGTCTTCCCTTACTTTTTGTCTCATAATGCTCTCCTCAAGCTTGTATCATGCCGGTTATTTCTTCTCTGAATCATGCACAAATGTGCGAGGCTCCTGGCACACGGTACGCACACACGCGCGCGCTCTCTCTCTCTCTCTCTCACTCTGTCACTATTTCTCTCTCTTCTTCCATCTTTCTCTACCGCTTTCTCGTGCTTTCTCTCTTTTTTCGTGCTTTCTCTCTTTTTTCGTGCTTTCTCTCTTTTTTCGTGCTTTCTCTCTTTTTTCGTTCTTTCTCTCTTTCTCTCTTTTTTCGTGCTTTCTCTCTTTCTCTCCTTTTTCGTGCTTTCTCTCTTTTTTCGTGCTTTCTCTCTTTTTTCGTGCTTTCTCTCTTTTTTCGTGCTTTCTTTTTTCGTGCTTTCTCTCTTTTTTCGTTCTTTCTCTCTCTTTTCGTTCTTTCCCCTTTCTCTTTCTCTCTCTTTTCGTTCTTTCCCCTTTCTCTTTCTCTCTCATTTGGTTCTTTCTCTCTTTTCATTCTTTCTCCTTTCTCTCCCTCTTTTTCTCTCTTTTCGTTCTTTCTCCTTTCTCTCCCTCTTTTTATCTCTTGTCGTTCTTTCTCCTTTCTCTCCCTCTTTTTCTCTCTTCCAGTCTCTCTTTCTCGCCCTCTTTCTCCTTCTCCTCGTTCTTTTCTTCTTCACTCTTTTTCTTTTTTTCCTTGTATATACATTCCTCCCTTCTTTTCTCGTTCTCTCTGTCTCTCTTTTCTTGCTTTTTCTGGCCTTTCCTCCTTCTCTGATTCCCTCTACTCTAGGTTCTCTGTTTCCCTCACTTCTTCTTCCATCTCTCTGTATCTATTCCTTATGTTTTTCCTCTTTTTTTGCTATATTATTTAGACAATATTCCCCGGTCTTTCTTTCCTCCTCGTCCCCGCTCGCCATCTCTTTCTCTTCTTTTTCGTCGTTTTCCCTCTTTCCCTTGCTCACTTCCCTATCTTGCCTTCACTCTCTCTCGTATTCATCTCCCTTGCCAATACATGGATGGAAATAAACGTTAAAGCAAAGGCTGGAAGAGAAAACATTGAACGAGCAAAATCTATCGCCTTTCTCACCATCGCCATTCTCTGTACTTCCTAAGAGCTAATACGGGGATAATAAGAAGGACTACTAAAGTACTTCCTTATCCTACCGTATATATATATAATGTTCATATGTGTATATACATATCCATGCTTTCTCCATTTCCAGGATCGACATGGAGCCTGACGCTCCCATACAACCCCCACCCTCTCCTTTTTTCCCCCTAGACTTGTTTCCGACTCAAAAGATTCCCCGAATGCAGGAAGGTGAGATTTGGTCTGGCACTACGAGGGCTGGACGTCCTTATAACAAAAGCTACTTGTGAAAATTCACGTGCACCTTTCACATTTACGTCATGGGCTCTCATACTTTTTTATGTTCCCAGTCCATCGTTCCCCACTCGTGAGAGCACATGTAGCCAAAGCGTTGGTTGTTAAAATGTTGCAAGAGATGCACTTGATTCCCAAGAGTACTGGCTTCTGTAGGCTTGTGCGCATTGTGAGACATGGAAAAGGAAAAAAATGTATAGATATATTTTAGAGTCAATTATATTTTTGTATGTTAACAAGATAACTCGGTGAGGAGATGGGAAAGCGAAATAGGATGTAGAAATTATGTATGCACATTTTTTTTCTGGTAATACGTCTAACTATTCATTTCCACGGAGGTGCATACAACTGATAATATTTTATTAGCTTTGCCTTTTTTTCGCCAGCAAGTTCTGAAAAGAACGGAAGCCTGGGAAAAGCGTTTCCCTACTTTGTTTTGGATTTTGCAAAGTTTATTCGTTCCTAATTTTCTCCGGGTTGGTGCTTATCTGCTTATAGTCATTGTTAGTGGCAGTTGAGAGGAAAGGGGGAGGGATAGCCATTGTGGATATAGCTATGGATTATTTTATTATATTATAAAAGAATATAAATTATGAAGGGATTTTGAGTTGGGATTTTTTTGTGGTTAATGACAGAGTCTTTAGTACATAAATTGAAGGAGGAAATTCAATAAAATGGGGTCACATATGTACATGTAGTATTTGTACAGTGAGTAGCAAGTATTTGTAGATAACTGCATAATTTAATTATCCTTGTCAGTTTCAGCCGCTCCTCCCCCTCTTCTGGAATGGCTGGCTGGAGTCTGTAATGTGAAGAGAGTGTGTGCTGGAGAAAAAAAATATGGTGGAGTGATAAAGTGGAAAGAAATCTAATTTGGTCGTTGTGTAAAAGAGTGTATGTGTGTGTGTGCTCCGTTCCAAGAAAAGAGAAAGAAAAAGGGAGGAAGGAGGAGAAGAAAAGGAACGTCAAAGAAAAAAGGTTCTAGTCATAAAAAGAATTAACCACTTTGAAAGATCAGGAAATATCTATTACTTGTACGACGAAAAGATTACCGGAGGAAACTTGCTCGTGATCAGAAAAAAGGGTGACGCTCCAGAGGAGAAAAGGAAGTGTCGAGGAAAAAAAGAAGAGAATAGTTTTTTTTTGTGTGTGTGGTGTTCTCAGTGATGGCAATGGGAAGTGATTGGAAAGGATCATGGCTCCTGTTGATTTTCTCTTCCCTGACATTGTTGACCAACGCAAAGGAATTGGACGTCACCACTTCAGTTGGAGTGACTGAGGGAGAAGAAATATTTGCACTCAACTGTCCAGGAGTCCTGCCAAATTTCGACTCAGTCATTTGGCTCCTTCAAAAAGAGAATACCTTGGTTGGATCCGGAGTAAATTACAATCATGAGAAGTACCGGTATCTTGCATCGACCGGAGAACTTGCGATTCGAGTAATCAACATTGATTTTTTTTCCGCCCATTCTCAACCTATTTCTCTTCCCACCAACGTTTGGCTGTCTTTCAATCCCATCTAAATTTTTTCCCTTTTGTTTGTTTCTTTTTTTTTGCGGCAATTTCTCCCATGGCAAAAGGAGTGTAAATTCCTGTGCTATAACACTGGAAACCGGATCTCCTTTTTGGCATGTGTTTTGTACTCAACAAATGTGTACACTTGTAGCATCTACAACAGTTGTTTCTCCCTTGTCGCTTTCTTTTGTGGCTCCTGTACTTCCCCACCCGCTTCAGTAATATCTCTTATATTTTTTTTATGGGAGATTCTCCGAGTCAGCGTTGGAAAGGCCTTTGTATGAAACTTAAGTCATCTCATTCTAACTTCCAATCAGTTGGACTCTCTCTTTCTCTCTCTCTCTCTTCCTGGCTTTGGTTTTATCCCTTTCAACCTTCATGGGTCTTTATGGATTGAAATCAGTTGTCCCATGTAATTCACTTTCCTGGTGTGTACCCGGGAAACCATATCCGCAACCCTTTATACACGTACCAATTAATTTTTTCTGCTTAGTCGCATTTCTCATGTGGAAGAGTGTTTGTGATACCCAATCCTACCATAAAAACCTCCGTTTTGGCTCAATTAATTACTCTAACATTTCCCTGCCCACAAAGCTATTTATATATACCGACAATTCCCTCGGCTTTCCAAAAAAAAGTGCATGTATAACTACTCACTTGTGCAATGCAATCTACTTGGCATCCACTTTTTTCCGTATTCAAGCGCCATTATTTTTCTCTATTAACTACTCACGAGAGCTCCTACTTTGGCGTTATAAGTACTAAAGAATGAGAGAGAGAGCGACAGAGAGAGAGAGAGTGAGGGGTAAGCGGAGAAAAAAGTGGCATGATCAAAGGAGTAAATAACTCTTGGCCACAATCCTTCCTTTCACTCTTTTCATCTGTATGTGCATTAGGCCTTTGTGTGATGGGAAGGGACGCGGGATCCTTTACAAAAATGATCACTTTCTCCGAGCAGTAAACACCATCGTACATGACCAGAATTTGTCACGAACGAGGTCATTCCAACGAAGCAATACCAATAAGCGGAGATTGGGACGGCGGAGATTCGAGTCATCTATCCGTCCGAAAAGATTTTATAGGGGACTTAGTCGTACATGAATAATAGATTAACACCCATCCAAAAATCCTGTGCTCATAATATTTCGGTGGATGGACCTTTATTTAAACCTTGCTTAGCACGTTATTAACATGCAAATGAAGTAGTGGGATTGTGTCATAATGCTCTTGCTAAATTATTGAACTCCGCAAATGAAGGCGTGGGGCTAAAAATAGGGAGGCTTTAGCACAAGGCATGTATTGAAAACGTATGACGTGGCTACATTAAGGACGTTTCAAAAATCTGACTACTATAGACGGCCTACTTTTTGTGTCCTTGCCAAGCCTTGACACCGTGAGACGCATTCCCATCATGCATAGATGTAGGCATTTCCATGTTCAGTGATTACGGAAACACATTTAAACAGGTTTACACATTTCTGCCCTTGTTTAAGCATGTTAAGGGAGAATAAAAGATTCTATACATATGTATGTGCATATGTCATGTGAGTAATCCATCACATGCATGATGCGATTTGTTTTGGCAAAGAAATATTTTCACTCTTAGCTAATTGCCGGGAATTGCAGACAACTGTGTACTTTTCGTTCAGCTCCTTCGTGAACGATTTCGGGCAAGGAGAATGTGTACGTTCACCAAGAGTTTAACTAGGCATTCGTCTTTTTTCTCGTTCCTTCATTGTTTATCTGCATCTCAAAGGTACTACGTCACGAGGGAAAATTCAGTCAGTGATAAAGTGTCAAATTTGTCTATGTTAAGTTCTGTCCCACACAATAGAGATGGTTTTAACATGAAAATGTGCAGGGTAGAAATTTCACTACTCAGCTAACTCTTTGTGTGCACAATGGGGAATTGTGGGGGTCTTTCCATTCAAAGAAGTGCAGATTACTTATCTCAAATTTCTAAATTACATCTCTGCACCCCTGGGATTTTGCACTTAATTAAAACGGAGAATATGTGGAATGATGAAATCAGCTTTAGTAGGTCGTTTGTGGAGCACTGCACACCAGAAGCGATACATTTTCATTATTATTATTACTTCCCTAATCATACAGTGAATAGTTCCATAATCCTTTTAACTACCGAGATCTCAAGAACTTGGAACTAATATTCAAATATTTCTTGGACCAATTTTAGTCAAATTTACCTTTCATAAAATAGGGAAATATTAAAAAAAAAGTATTAACTTGACATCTTCAGAATAATTATTTCGTTGCTACCTAAAATTAGGTGCAGAGAAAACTCCAGTTTTAAATGCTAAAAACTAATATAGTAATAATACATACATCAAATAAAAATGCTACAGGCTTGATGTAACACGCAAATTAATCAGCAAGAGAGCAAACTGGTATGTAAATCTTTCTGAAAATAGATCATTTGTCCTGTAGAATAATTTCTCCATAAAAAACAGGTCGGAAAGGATTATTTTTCACCTTCAACGAGAGGATTTATTTAGCAACGTTTCGAGAGCCTCTCTCCACCAGGCATGTTGCTTACTTCCACAATCTAATAATTTCTCTATGGCCCTGTCGTACTTGGAATTTCCCCTTGTATTTATGATATAAATTAGAATGTGCATATGAGATGAGTTATTTCCCCAATACTAAGAATTTCGCGTATCCAATCATTGGAATAGAATCTTTTCGTGCAGAAACTATAAGTTTTTGCAGCTCAAGAACATTTAATCAATGACCGTTAGAAAGTGCAGAAATCTTGGTATCTTGAACGTTTGGTGGTTTCACAAAAAAACAGACATTTATAAAGCAGTCAGTTTCTTTTTGGAAACCAACATCGTAAGGAATTGATATAGATAAGCGAGTGGGAAAGAAAAATAAAATAACAATGGGGAATACTTGTCGAACACACTTGCCGAGAATCAAGTCTTCAGTTCCGCTTTATTTATCCCTAAGATTAATTCGGGGAGTCAATAATTCTGTTTAAATCACACACTGGCAATTCAGCCGCGGTATGCCAAGCTACAGCTTGTGCTTAACCATCCAAAATATAATTCTGAATGGAGAAAGCGAGAGATTATTTGACATGCCTATAGGCAAAGTAGAAAACTACGCATGAGATGAGATTTTTTGGTGATTTGACGCTTGAAAGAAACCAAGTAGATATTATTTCCTGCCTTATACAAGGATTGTTAGTACATAATTTTTTTTTATGTACGGCCTACTTAATAAGCTACCATCCAATACGAAATGAATGAAATGTAAAGCTGACTTTCTTTCCTTTCTCTGGCTTCCTCTCATGTTTTCTCTCACCTGGTAGCTTTCCTTCGATTTCAATGGCCATTTAGAAAAGCAAATACATGCATACATGCACACCTACTTTACACGCGTATATATATATCCCTCTTTTGTCGTGACCGAAGGTAGTAAAATATCTCAAATCGGGTTTCCTGGACCCCAAAATCTCTGCTTGTTTTTTAGAAGAGAAAGTAAGTAGATGTACTGATAAAGCTCCAGTACACATATTCCACCCAATGAATAATTGTGTTTCGAAAATTGGAGAAAACGCAGGTGGCTATTTTCTACTTAGCCACATGAGATTTTATTAGTGACTTTTCTTCAAGCCACATCACGTGCGAATGAATTGTAAAATACAAAAGAAGTCATACATTGCCTGCAACCCCGAAAAAGAATTGGATAGAATGGGAACATTAACAATCTAATCTACCTCAAACATAATCAAAGAGTATTCAAAACACGAGATTTTTCTTCTTAAATACTGATTAATTCCGAACATGAACGAACTGCGTAATTGCTCTGCTGTGTTTATCCCGTCTACTGGCTCCTTGGTCAAAAAACATAACTCCTTCTCTCCGTAACAAGCCATGCAATTTCCACTTCCTCGCATTTATGGGACGTGACGAGCTAGAATTAGAGCTCTGCTAATTTCTCGAATGGAAAAATACAGACCTATTAATAGATTCCAGCCCCAAATCCTTTTTGTGGTTTGGAGATAAAAATCCTGAAGGACCTTCCCAGGACGAAGAAAGTTCGGACAAAAACGATTGCCCCATAAATTATGTGAAAAAACGGTAGTATTCCAGAACCCATTTTTGTCCCTCTCTCTGGAGCTGCTCAACGAATAACAAATGGGAAATGGACACAAAAATCTTCATGGTAGCCTCCACGGCAGTTCAAGTGTGTCACGTGTCAGCCATAGTCAGTGAAATAACAATAAAGAGATGGTCAAGCCTTCGGACATGTCCCAGTTCCTTTTATTTTTATTTTCTCTACGTCCTATATATGCGTGCAAGATTGCTAAACCTGTTGACAAGCTTTCGGAAGTCCAAAAGATATTCCCCTGCCTTTTATGAGGCCGAAAAGGCATGTCCCTCAAGTATTTCCGCATGTAGACGACTAACAACTAAATGCTTTTCTCATGCCATCAATCCCCCAGACTTTCTCCATTGCAATCCTATCTACTATACAGGCATACGAGTTTTTCTGTGAGTTTTATCAAGAGCTTGAGGAGATTGTTAATGCTATAATGCTACATTTCCACGCATCAAGATAACTTTGGTGGAGAGGTGGTCGCTGAAAGTGGCAGAAGTATTTAAAAGTATATTTGTATGTATTACATGCAACGTACATACACATTGTACATATACATATGTATGTACGAGAACAAGGGAATGTCTCTATTCTATGCGGGAGAGAATATGGGAAGGGAAAAAGATGAGTAGGAGATGAAAAGGCGTCGATTACGGCGGGTCCAACGTTTAGTTTACAGAGAGAGACAATCCCCTATAATAATATCTGTAGATGGTGGTACGGCTTAGCAAGTGAAGCCCACAATTCCCCGTCACATGATAACTTTGAGCCGACTGTGCGACTTGGAGAGCCAAATCATTTCCCTTCCACCCTTTCTACTCTGAATAGTCCTTTCCTCTTCCGGTTAAATGAGCACCTTGAGCAACACGTGCACCTACATGGAGTCTGGCTCCGCAGAGTCTCACTCAAACTATCCTTTGTAGTATTAGATATCATCCCACAAGAATGTATATGCACCTGGAATCCTGCCCTAAAAAAACTTTCATTAGAGCGAGTGAAAAGTGAAACATTTGTGTGTACTTTCTCCAAGTTTTACTTTCCCTTACCCCAAAACTCAGCCCGTGCTTGGAAGAAGAAGCTTGCGGGATGCGTAAAAAAGTGTTGCGAAAGGTATTTACAGGAGGGAAAGAAGGAGAAAGGGAAGAGCCTAAAGAGCGGGGACGGGATTTTAGAGGAATAGATCAATAATTGTATT
This sequence comes from Disparrhopalites patrizii, assembly GCA_034698585.1. Lineage (NCBI taxonomy): Eukaryota > Metazoa > Arthropoda > Collembola > Symphypleona > Sminthuridae > Disparrhopalites > Disparrhopalites patrizii. The sequence continues at coordinate 13,475 of JAQGBT010000719.1, read as the reverse complement.
ACCCCAAAAAACACATTATTCAAGGATTGAAATCAGTGTTGAGAACTACAAAATTCATTTTTATTTCTCCCCGTATGAGCACTATCTCCCGCCTTTTTTCCCCATCACATTTCCATATTTGGACGGTGGAAAGTGTTAAAAAGATTAGCACTATCCTCTTAAATCTAACTGCCACGCCACTAATACTTTTTGCACTCAACACACACTTCTTTCCATGGGATCAACACCCAAAAATAGCCAACGTCAGATCGTGTACATGTCAAGATAAATTTGTGCATAAGTATTTGTAGACATTTCTCTCTCTCGTGCTTTCTCCCTCTTTTTCGGTATCTCTCACAGGCCAGTCAATTTATACAGACAAGGCTACAAGTAAACGTTATCATTACTTTCCCCTTTTTTTCCCTGTAAGAAAATGTGTGAGTGAGTTGAGGAAGAGAAAGCCGATGCGTGCGTGTTATGTACATTGAACATCTCCATTACATACTTATTCTATATGCATCCGACTTGCCAAAGGCGGGATTTCCTTTTTCTCGCTTCCGACCTCCTCCTCCTCCTCTCTTGCCATCCTCCTTTCCCCTTTCCCATTGATTTTGCTAGTGTTCTGTTATGAAAACTTTTATTGCTGAGAAGTTTGAGTAGTCGTTTTGAGTCCTCATCAGAATCACTTTTTCCCTCTCATACATGTATAACTTTGGATTACACCAACGTCTTTTATCCCACACTCTTTCTTCCGCTTTCTCTTCCCCCCTCTCTCTCCGTCTATTTCTTTTCCTCTTAAAGTCACCACAATCGAATGAATCCTTGTGGCTGTACATGAGCAGCTTATTGTAAAAACTTGGAAGCCACTGGAGGAGCATCACCACTAGATAAGTCATGGATCTCCCAAGACTGTGTTGTAAGGGATTCTATAGGAGAAGACGGTGGAAGGAGTAGCAGTGGCAGTCGTAGTGGGATGTAAATGATAAATGATGAGCCACGAACGAATAATGCCGTCTCTTGTAATATCTACTTTCCCCTTGATTTTCTCCGCCAACTTTATAACTTGCCATTAAGGGGAAAGTTTGCTTAGTGTCTCTCAACAACTTTTCCTAGGACATCCCTTCGCTTTCTCCCATTTTTTTATATATACATAGGTATCTACATATATGTATATGTACTTCCTTTTGACTTACACAGGCCCTATGCTATCAACACCACTTTAAGAAGAAGAATACATTTTTTCTCGCTTATTAATTCTTCTATACGGGAAGAACTATTCCGTTTCCCTTCAAATGTAGTCAAGTGACTCTCTTTTCACAATCTCATCCTCAATTCTCTCTCTCCCATTTCTTTTGACATGTGCACATGACGCAAGTCCAAGTTGGAAGTATGAGCGAACTTATAAATAACATAGGTACATATGTGCATATCTGCATATGTACGTCATTAGTCATTAATTTCATAAAAATATATTTTTAATCCAAAGACCGTATGGACGTTTTAGGGAGAGATGGCAGGGAATTCTGGGAAAAGTGCAGGATTTGGTGGCACTTTTGGACTCAGCCAATGCAAAAGGGAATAGCAAGTACATGTATGCACACTTTTCACATTCTGTACACGCCAGCACGTTGTTGACCTTCCGTTTTGGTCACTTTATTTCCGTAAAGAGCTACAGTATTTCCTTCAAACACAAATTCCCCTGTCACCTTTTGTGCTCCAGTTCACTTGTGAATGACAGTTGTTGGACTTGTTGGGATTTGAAGTGGAAAAAGAGATCATACAAGTCAATCTTTCCATACAAATGCATTTCTCCTGACCTTTCTCCGGTATATATTGTAGATACATACATGCACGTTGGCCTGTATATAGTACACAAGCTGCGTGAACAGATTCAAGAGAGTTAAGAAGTGAAAGCCTTGGTAGGAAATTCTCCATTCATGCATGCCCCCCACATCCCTTGGAATTTGACTCCGTAAAAGCGACGGGACGTGAGAAGTTGAGAAAATATTCTCTACATTCAACAATATTCTCTATAGACGAATTTATATTCCAGAAAGAAATGTATGAGAGGGGAAGATTGTCGCAGAGAAAAAAATATTGGAGATAAGCAAAAAGTTTTACATGACATTGGAGACTGTGAAGGTTTACGTATCGCTTCACAGTAATGATGTTGTTCAATACAGGAACAAGCTCAGGTAATTTAGGATACTTCGAAAATAAAACATGGCTGCAGTACTATATAAAGGAAAGCTGATTCCCCTACAGCTACGTTGATACGAAGAAATGATAACGGCAAAGCTATCATTTCATATCCAATGAGGTAGTTACTTTTTTTCAGGAAAAAAAGAAGAATTTGCAGAAAGTTGTATTCCACATTTTGAGCACTTATTCATTGTATGGAGAAAGGTGATTGAGAGGAAAAAGTTTTTACTGTAATGAGATTTATGAACGTGTGTATACTTACTTATAAAAAAATGTATATGTATGTGTGTGTTTTTGTTTGTGCAGAATGTGGAATATGGAGATGCCGGGGTCTACAGATGCATAGTCACGTACGGGCAGGGTGACAAGACAATTGATCGGAGACGGGAAACGAGGTCTGTAGAACTCCGTGTAAGTCAACCCTACCGAGATCTTTGGGAGGAGCAGTACAAGGCAAGTTTTCACCTCATCTTTCACTGCCTTTTCCACACCAAGAACCTGTACACACCCTTTCTTCCTTTCCCTCCCAGCATTTCCTCTCTCTCTCTCTCTCTTTCTCCCTTTCCCCCTTCCACACACGTTGTCTTCTCCCCTTCTTCATACATTTGAAAGTTCCTTTCGGTGAAAAAGAGACTTTAACACACGACTCCTGAAATTAATCTCACCATAGAAGAGTCCTTTCAGCCGGATCTTTTTAGCTTGTTCACACCCTTGAAGAGATTTCTCCTTTACCTTTTACCATCGCTTTCACCCAGTGTCAACACTTATGTATGTGTGCGCTTAGGGGCATGTGTATATAGGACTTAAGTATCTAGGAGGCTTTGGATTCAAGTATTTAAGAGTGAAATTACCCCCATGAGTATTTTTGATTCCTAAAGTCAACAAAATACCGGGACATTTTGGACCTTTAGAATTTTTGGGGGAGGGTCGGCTAATCTCGACAAATCTGCATATGACTCACAGAATGAGGTTTCTAAACGATGATGGGGAATGACAAAAAAAAATGGAATCTCTTTTCCGTGGAAGTGACAAATTTTGGGAGATTCCAGCCCTAATACTTGCAATCCATCATGGCCTTCTTTATAAATTCGATCTGTGTCTGACAGGAGATTGGTGCTAACATTTTTTTGGAAGCAGCAGGAAAAGGTCAAAAGTAGGAGATAAACACCGCTTTCACCAGTTTTCCTTTCATGCTCGTTCCTTTATGTGACCGACTGGAAAACCAATTAGAAAAGGACAATATTTTCTCAATATTATGGCATAATAATGTTTTTGGAGAAAGAAGATGCAAAAGAAACTGAGTTTTTTTCACCCAAAACATATTTTTGCGTTCCGCTTCTCCCGCTGTTTTACAAGAGTGTAGGGATATATTTATGGCCAGGACCACTAAAAATGTGAGTCAAATGAAATAAATAAAGCTGTTAAAAATGAATTCTTCCTTTTCAAGCTTTAAAAACTTTTTGTGCTAATATAATTCTATGGGCAAAAGATACAGTAAAAGTTTGGAGAGAATCAAATAGATTTCCAACTAGAATCTATCCTTTCCTCCAACTAAAAAAACAGGAATGAAGTTTTTGGTGCTTTCCCCTTCAAAGTAAAGACAATTCCATGGCACCACGAATTTCGGTGCTTACCTTCGTATTTTTCACACAAAAAAAACAAAGTTTCTTTTAGAACTGACATATACCGTGGTTCCAAAAAAAAGGAAGATCAAAAGCCTGTACTTTCTGTATAGCGGAAAGGGGAAATCATTAATTACGGAGATTAGCAACTCGCTCGGTGAGTAAACTTTATTTTCTTCCCTTTTCCAACGACCCGACGAAGGCTCTTTGATGCTTTTTGTAGCACTTCTTCCATTCATTGGGGGAGGCGGGAGGAACTCCCACGATTCGTCTCCTGTTTGTCAAAGCACTTGAAGGTCGCTCATTTGCCCCACTATGTACTGACTACAGCGGAGATGTATTAACTGCAATTTCTCCGGGGCCACGTACGTATAAAAAGCAGGGTTATTTGGTCAACTGAAAAAAGAGTGGATTTTTTCAAAAGCAAGTTCTTCCTCTTTATTTTACTTCTCTGTAACTTCTCCATAGTCAGATCAACCTTTTCCTCCAACATGCTCTTTCCCCTTTCATATAAACTACACTACATAAAAAAACTCAGAAAAAGATGAGAAGGAACTGTTGCAGGCGGGACTTTACACAACAAAGGAAATGGAAATCACACCAATTTCATGCACTTAGAAATCTGGAATCGTTGATTCAAATCAAACTTGTTTCACCCCAATGCAAAAGGATGTGCTCCAAATAAGTACATACGCGACCGTCACCTTCAAAAAAAAAGTAACTTCAAAGTTTGTGGGAAGACTCACTTTGAATGCGTCATTTGTTCGAGATTGCCCTGTGAAAGAAAAAAAAGAGCAAAAGGAGAGAAAGAACCACAAATTTTCACCTCTTCCTTTGACTCAAGGAAAGACGAGAGCATTAGAAAATTTTGCACGCGGAGGAGCTTACCCACTTGGAATTTTTTTCATCTCCTTTTGACTTTTTTTTATCAGACTGCGCCCGAAAGGAAGGCGCCTCCGAATATTTCCATGCCTCCGGGTCTCCACCTGTGCTTTTATACACAGGGCCTTCCCCGTACACTTACCATCTTTAATGATATTCTGCCATCGAAAAAAAACCTATTTCTCCCGATTTCCAAACAGCACCTCTCTTTCACCCTGAACAATCTCCTTTGTACCGAGCATATGTATGGTTTGAGTCAAGTCTTTTTATTTTCAGGGTAAATCCGTAAATAGCCAGAAAAGGTAATTCAACAAGCTTTCCTCCTTGGAGATGAATAGCGCTTCAGTTTGTAGTTTACAGAGTAAGTTAGCTCATGGTGGGCCATTTAGGAGAATGGAATTTTAGCGTATCCTTTCCCTTGAAACTGTACGCATTTGTAAACTAGCAGGGACGTCGAAAAAACCTTGTTATAAAATGTTTTCGGGGGGTCCATGCACCCTGCTGTGAGAATACTCATACATAAAATCACGGCATGGTCCTTTCACTCTAAAAAGCTGTTTTTTTTTGTATCCAAGAAATTATTAGGCTTGTTTTCTGGAATTGCCTGAAATCGAATGGAAAACAAAGATATAATCAAGTCTCTTCAACATGTGTGTTTCCAAATACTATTTTTGCTATTAATTCCAAGCCTTAAGAAGGAGCGGAGGCACACACAAATACATGTGATAATCCCGTATAATAATAGTTTATAAAATCTGCTGTGGAGCTGTGTGTGAAAGAAAAGGGTAAAGGTAAAGATATCCTGGGACAATGAATAAACCATGAAGTATATGCAAAACATCTGGTCTGCAAGGGGCTTCTAGGAAAAAGAAATTGTCCCTGACGTGTAGTACTACTACACTTTCTCTCTCCGAATGTTGAAGAGACAAACGGGGGGAGGAAGGAGAAAGCCAGGAGGAAAGTTTTATGACGAAGCTTTGATTTTCTGTGAACATGGATAATTGAAATTCCAAGAATTTTTCTCCTACATTTCATCTTTTATATATTCTCAAGCCCTTGTTTCGGATTCATTGTTTTGAATTGAAACAAGAACAAAATTACTTTTTTTTTTATTGCTGTCATCTTTCTTTTACTTACGAGATTATTGCCCTCAACCTGCCCCTTGGCTTTCCCCGAACTTCTGTATGATCTTTGCAAGTTTTGTTTTGGGAATAACCTCAAAGCTTCTCCTCCTCCTCTTTTCCTCTACCACTCACACATACATATTTCAAGGTGCTCTGTGCAATGTCATTGGCGGGGCAATAAATACATCATTCCTTCGTATTATACCATAACGTTTTCCTAAACACAGAATACTAAATGCAATACGTATAGTTGAAAATGTTTGATTGTTGAAAGTCAATCTAAACTACACCCTTAATTATTTGTTGCAATTGGTGGAAGGCTAGTATAACTTGGGATATACTAGCCTTCCTGAAGATAAAAAAAACGTTCGGAGATATTAAGAATTTAATTTTTAATGGATGAAAAAGAAAGACTTGTAAGGAGATTGAGTTTAATTTCGAATCTCCAAAGACATGATATTTTACCTTCCTACCGGAGTACGTGCAGTTTCTCGCTTCTTCGCTGGGTTTATTGTTGTAAGGGTACTAGGCAGGCAAAGTAAAAATATGCACACATGTATGTAACTACGTATGTACCTATTGCCAGGCATATTCCGTTGAAATCCGGTATAATATTCATTCTTAGAATAACGTATATACAAATAATACCATGCAAATACGGAAGGATTCCGAGGTAGTGAAAATCACATCGTGTCTGTCTGTAATAATAATTATATATGTATGGAGAGAAATAGACTATTGCAGCAATGGAAAAGGAACAAGTGTACGAATAATATAAAAAACAGAAGAAAGTACAACATTGTATTCGCCCTTTAAATGGATAATAAACCCGGTACATGTACAAGCTCATTTTTTTTACCTCCAAGTCTCACTCCCACACTCTTTCGGTGACTCTTTTTATCTCGCTGTGTTTTCTCTCCACTTATTTCCCTTTCTTTTCTCTCTCCACGTATTTTACTTTCTTTTCTCTCTCCCCTTATTTCAATTTCTTTTCTCTCTCCCCCTCTGTCTCAATTCTCTTTGCCCATTTATCTCTACTTGCTCTGTCTGTTTTCTTATTTCCTTTATATTTCCTCTCTTCGCCTATTTTGCTCTCCGCACATCCCTGTTATACATTCACAATTATTTTTAAAATCTTTGTATCTCCTTTGCCTACCTTCATTTTTTGCTCTTATTATTTTCGTTTTCTTTTACAGTCTTTCATTTCTCTCTCATAATAATTTTTTCTTGTCTCACATTCTTTCTTTTTCTCGTGTATAAGTTTTTCTCTCATATTCTTATTTTTCTTGTGTATCCCTTTTTCTCTGATATTCCTTACTTTTCTTGTTTATCCTTTTTTCTCTCATATTCTTTATTTTTCGTGTGTATCCTTTTTTCTCTTATATTCCTTCTTTTGTCGATCACGTCTTTTTCTCTATCTAATTATTTCTCTTTTCTATAAGCCTATTTTCTGTGCCTCTCATTTTTCCGTCTCCTCGTTTCTCCGGTTTTCCAGCCTATTCCGTCATTACTTTGTATATCATTCCTCCCTCCCACCCTTCTTCGTCCTAAAAAAGAAGCATTGAAGGCAGAGGAGTAAACGAAAGGAAGACATAGTAGAGAAGGAAATGGTTAATTCACCTTATTTCCCATTCGGGAACAATGGGACAAGTGTACAAGGAATGGATTTAGAATGTATTATTTATGTATTATGTGAATGAGATTACTTTCGTCCAGAATTCCAACTTGTCTTTGAGTCTGTAACGCAGAATCCTTAATAGGAAACATGCAGCAGCGGATGACTTAATGCCCCTCTGGAAAAAGGACTTGGTGAGATAGAAGAGGAGTATCAGTATAGTCAGTATGACAGACTCTCTCTCTACACTCAGTCAGATGATATGCATCTTTCTCCTACTTTCTCTTCTCCCCTTATTTCTTTGGGAATAGGCCCCATACCACACCACCTTAAACCTGAGCCTTTCACTAAAGCACCCCAACAGATTTGGAATGGTTGTAGTACCTAAGGCTTTTTCCCTTCTTTCCCCTCGTCCCTTTCATTTTGAGGATAAATGAAATCCGCTCTGTAATTATTCCATTCGTGCTCAATAAAATCTCTGTTTCCTGTGAAAGTCGACTCTTCATTGGCCGTAATCGGGAAATTAATCAGCAGAATGTAAATTGAATTGTCCTCCTGCACTTTTGACACTATTTATTTCCCTCCATTCTATATTTCACTGTATTTCGGGTATCAAGTATACTCACATTTATCCATTCGGGAGCTTTTCTTTTCAAGCCGTGAGAACTGTAAAAGTGTGTCAGTGATCACTGGCAATCCTTTAACTCGGAAGAATGAGCTTTACCTTCATCGATATTACGTTAACGAGGGGCGATTATGTAATCTCTTTTGTTAGTCAAATCATTAAAGGAAATACAGCCTTGATTTTGTTTTCTCCATTCTTTATTGTTACCGATTTTCGGGTAAAATGTTTTTCTCCGGCCTAATTGAAGGTTGTACAAATGGATTTGTCCCAATTCCCAATCACACTCTTCCCAATTGAAAACAACTGGGAAGAGATTAATACGTTTGTACATATCTATGTAATTATGTATATTTGTGTATACAGATATGGTAAATGCTCTAATTTAAGGATGTTTATTCCGCTTGATGCAATGTGATTAGAAGTGCTAATTAATAAATTCCTGGTGATCTTTGTCCACAGAGCAACATGATCCGGGGATTCGTGGTTGCCGGAGTAGCCCTAGCTCTCATTGGCATGGCCTGTGCCGTGTACAAATACAGATGGAAGGAGAACAAATATATGAGTACGTGACCCTTTTCCCAAAATATGTATTCCCTTTTGCACAATTTTGATTCATGGTTCCCCCCCCCCCCCAAAAAAAAATGTAGCATGAGCTTTTATGTAAACATCATATTTAAAAGGGAACCTCCATATAATTTATAAAACACGTTACCGATATACAAGGTTCCTTATAGAGATAAATGTTATGTGAAGGTTGATGTATAAAGTTGCTCTTTTTCTGTCTGGAAATTATTATTAGGATACTCGGAGGAATTGCAACTTGTAAGCGGCCTTGATAATTTAGGGATGGAGCTGGAACATCAAAGGAAACGGCGTGAAAGTTCATCAGCTTCCTCGAATGTGGGTGTGGAGCCTCCTCCCAGCACATCAGCCGCCGTACATAACACACACATCTAATTGCTAATGAACAGCCAATCCCATCAAGGATACTTTTTTGTATATGTATATAATATATATACATACATTTGCCATGGAATTTAAACGAGGGAGTGTAGTATCCAGCTCTGGTCCCTCTTTCTAATATACTATATACACATTAATGCAGCACGAAAATTCACTCCATTCACTTCAGTGAAAATCACCATGTCAATATGAATGCTTTTAAAAAAAAGTCTTCAAATGTTCGTAATGTATATGTGTATATATATATATATAGTTCAAATAATGTATGTATCAGCCTGGCATTAAAGGTTTTAGATATATACGTCATTAATAATGTAACTGTCTTGTGTGTTAAAACCACTTGAATGGGGGAAATATTAGAGTGTGTAATTTTAGCAGTATCTATATACATAAATCATTAGCTATGACTCTTGGACGTGTAGAAATTGTATAGCCTAAAAAGTATTACCGGTACGTTCCCAAGCTCACACTTTACTATGGTGTGTCATTAATCTAGGTGTGGTAAATGAGGGTAGCTACTGTAACTGTTTAGTGATTCCAAAAAAAAAGGGAGGGGAAACGTGTGGATGTATAGCCCCCGGGTGGTATGAAGAATAAAAGGCTGTTTTCACAAAACTTTCACTCAACTTACTCATAATTTCAAAAAAAAACGCATCAAAAATGGCCTTTAAAAACTCTTGAATCTTCTGAGTATCGATCCCATTTTCGTGGAAATAAAGCAGTGATTATAGAAATGGGAAAGTTATAGTAGCACCTTAATCCTCGTCCTACGGGGGTGTGTTGAACCCAAAGAGAATATTTTAAGGCATGGAATTTTTTATATACTGTAGGAGAAGTAATATCAATGGGATGTAATTCACGTGTATGCATATGTACATATATGTATATGTCCATGTTTGTTATTTTTCCTTGCACTGCCTCCTGCTTTCTTCCCCTTTGTCGATGGCTGGCAGACTGCGGGAATATGGTTGGAGTGGTGCTTTCTAGCCCATTTTGAGCATATCAGGAGTACATGTGGGACAGGGAAAAAAATGGCTCTTGGGGCAAAGAGGAAGGTGTTGTAGAGTAAACAAAGTTGCATCTGCGACTCTCACCAACGGAGATAAAAATGGGATGAGGAGGAGAGGGAGGTAAAAAAAAAGGGAGAAAAAACAAATAGATTGTGCTTCTTCAACCAAGGATTCCTTTCCGGATACATGGAATCCCGTTGTACATTAACAAACACTATAGACTCTCCCCCTTCTCACGTCAAACTCAAGTTGTCTTCAATGGGGGAAACTCCCCGAAAATAAAAAGCAGATCCCATACAATCCGTAGATTTAGGAAGGTATATACCTAGCCATACAGTAAAATTGGAAAAAAATAAAAAAAATATAAAAAAATGAGTATTTACTACTTTCAACAACTTACTTTCCTACAAATTATTCCATAATTCACTCGGGCTTAGGGGAAGGACAAACACAAACCGGGGATAAACGCCAAGCGTAAGCTAGTGCTTGGAGCCAGTGTGGCACGCACACTTTACCTGGACCAAGAGAATGTTATATTTTTTGCACTCTCTCTCTCTCTCTCTCTCTCTCTCTCTCTTTCTCTGTCTCAAAACATATGGAACTATGTAATGGGAGTGAACGCACCTTCGCTCTCATTTCTAATACTCCAAATATCGTATTAACGAACGCTTGTTGCCTCATGTTGCCCGACCATGCTAGACGAGAGGCTGGAGCATATCCCACACGGTATCGAATTACCTCTTGTAAAGTCAAAACTTTTTTTTTTCCTCTCCCCAACCAGCTGACACTCTCACAGACGTCTGAGAGAACAAGTAATTCTTTTCCGGAGAATCAAGGCTACATAACGTATTAGTCCAGTGTTTTTCTTCAGCCACTCTCCTATCACATTGATTTATTGAAGACAGAAGAATAATTTTCTTTGTGTTTTTCTTTCTTCTTCTGGGAATCACAGTTTTCTTTTCTGAATTACTTTAGATTTAACTTTCACACTTTCAAGTGATTGATGATTCTCCGGGATATATCTACCTGCTTAATAGCACATGCCTCATCTGGTAAATGATTTTTCCCGCATCGCTGGTACACATTTTATTTCATCTACAGCTTCTTGTTAGTCCAAATCCTTTGATTTTGATCAAAATTCACAGAATGATTGGAATTAGATCGTTCAATTGGAATTAGAACAACTATAACGTTCGCAGAACAATTAGAAATATAATTCTTCTTTGTATAAGAAATATCTAGCTTCCTTCTTCCTCCAAAAACAATGACAAATGAATAACCGGCGATCGAGGCGCGATCAGAACTGCACATTGTAAATGCTGTGTATTTATAAGGTAAAAACTTATCCATTTTCGTATTTAACACCCGACAACATTAAGATTAAAGTAAGAATTTATATCACGACAAGTATGCATGAGTTCTCATCCAGCCACACACACACACACACAAAAATGCATGTTAAATGCTAATAAAAAATGATTCATATATAAGCGCAATTGAAAGACATGCCAATAGGTGTTGAAGCATGTTGAGAGTAGTAATTTGCATGTTAATAAATTAATTCCAAGTATAATCCATTAAGCTAGTAAGCACATTTCCCTATTCGTACTTTCACCGGCTTCTCATCGGCTTAACGAAGTCTCATCAACCCGGCGTACACTCCTTGCTCATTCCTGGAAGTCCCTTCTAACCTCCCACCAATGTATTTTATTATGATTGGTTACAAAAGCCTTTGGAAGGTTGAAAGCCAGGGCCTTTCTTCCTCCATGAACGTGAAGACGTCTGAGTAATCTCTGAGAATTTTTGAAAGAGGAACTTGTGGGACATGGACATTCCACCGAATTTCCACTGAAGGAAAAATCTCTTGTGTGTATTATGCATTATGTATGTGTGGATGTCTCTTCAATGCTTGGACTCCTCCAGCCCCACATGTGGGCTGTTGCCCTGGCCATTGGAAAAACTTTAAGCACACTTTATCCGTTTGACTTCACTGATTCCTAGATGTATAAGGTGAGGTCAGAACAATCCTGGGCTATCATAAGAATGGGATTTTTCCCTATAATAATATTTACATTTTTTTCGGTTCCTGAGCAAATCAAATATAACGGAGACTGAATTTCACTGGCTGTTGTGTTAGGATTGTCCGTCTACAGAGGGAAGAAAAGGAATTGTTAGCATTTCTATAGAACTCCATAGTATTTGCCCACCGGTAATAGGAAATCAATGGAGGATAAACATATTGTAATCCTCACAAAGGGGCTGTTGGGAAGCTTGACCAGGAGCCAAGAAATGGGAGGAGGGAGACAGGGAGACGGAGAGAGAGAAAAAATTAAGCCTTTTTCCCTACAAAAGTTTCGCGTCCCATATATTCCATTATCACCCACAAAAAAGCCTCTGTCCATTCACGTGATACCAGCAAAATCGGGAAGCCCAACATGCATTAAACAATTTCTCCCTTAGTATGTAATGAAAAAAACATTTCACTCTGCAATTTCACTTATGTTGAAGAAAATCTTATATTTAAGTTTGCTTCCGGAAAGTTTGTTGAAAATAAATAAATTTTAGATGGCAATTCTAAAAAAAATGGTCTTGGACAATGTTTGGTCGTAAATTGGAAGGAATAGCTGGAAAAATCCATATTTTCAAACCAAACTTAGGATTTGACACTCTGAATAAATGTGTGCAAGAGCAAATTTTCTGGGAAAAAGTTTCTAGGCTTTTGTTGTCGCATGCAAAAGCATATTAAATGCGAAGATTTAAAAGGACGGCGCTTTGCGGGGATTCCTAATATCAGATAAGATTCATGTCCAACAATGAGAGGAACTCCATAAATCATAATTACGGAGACTAAAAATGGGTTAAGGACACCCTTTATAAGATGTAATAATCAGTAGTTGAATCCTCAATAGTGAGAGAAGAAAAAAATAAACCTGAATTATTTGTATGTCTTTAGCTATAGAAGAAATGGTACACATGGAGGAGATTATATCATTATTTCCCCGCAAAATTGCATATATACAGATACAGAAGGAAGATTGGGGGCTCAAGTGTACCCACTCGTCCGTGTGGGACACCATCGACGGAGGACACAATGTACATGGGCTGTGTGCAAACCTTTCAACTTTGGTTAGGCAAAGGGACATAAATAAGCTTGCCATGTAGAAAATAGTATTTACGAGCTCACTTAAAAACTAGATGAGTGTGTCTTTCGAGGGGCAAAAGAAGACGGGGCAGGGGAAGAAATAAAGCTTTCTGCACTCCTTCCGTCTTCCTCACCTCTTTCCTATATATGTACATATAGCACTAGTCTATACATATACTGCGTCTTCGACCAAGTTTGGACAAAGCACCAAAGGGTTATCTCTTCTCGCTCACTATTCTCTCTCTATTTCTCTCTCTTCCTCTCTCATTCTCTCTCTATTTCTCTCTCTTCCTCTCTCATTCTCTCTCTAT